>JAPMUY010008750.1:0-82500 GCA_026901105.3 Galaxias olidus
TCGTTAGTCAAACTCAAAGTAATTGTTGCCCAGCGTTTTTGTCATTTCACATGGTTAAGACCGCCCGGATAAACGGGAAAAATATGCTGATATCAGAGGTGCCATCACCATATTGTGACAGTGCAGAAATCTTGTTAGAGGCACATATTGGACCGTTTGTGCGCAAAAACATTTCCCTGTCTAGTCAGCAAACTAGTCTAATCAAAACAGGCAAGGCAAGTGTTGGTGTCCTAGCTCAAGTTCGCACAAGTTATGTTGCTGGCTGCCGTGCTAACTAACTGCTGTCCAATGATATTCAGCAGTAATATCAGTAATGTTCAGTATAAGTTCGATCTCAATGTTATGAATGGTTTATGGCTGAACACAACTATTTCTAAATAGATAATTTATAAAATGTATTTGAAAATCTTACATCAGCATTGTATATTAACTGACTCATATCAATCTGCTTAATAACGCCCCAAACGGGTCATCATGCGAAACAGCTGTTACTATTCAACATTGGGCAATGATAGAACGTTACACTTGGATGATGACTTCAGACAGTTTCATTTTTATGTAGTCATCAATTTGAATTAATATATTGTTTTCTTGCTAACATTTAAGTTTTTGTCTCATAGGGTTAGGCTACTTAAAGCTATTAAGTTAGCAACAACTTCAAGTGACAAGTTGTAAACTGAGCAACCCTGTCATAAAGTAACCTGATTGGCTTGGCTTTATAGTTGGTCAAACCATTTGGCATTTATTGCGTAAAACAGGGGACTAAACTTAGTTTTCATACACTAGTAAAACTTATATTATATTTTTCCACAATTTTGCTTATAGTTGCTTGGTACAAATTAAATGTTTTCATAAATGTTGTAACTTGTGAGAAGCATTTGGAATTGACTATTTAGGCTATAATACGTTTTAAAATGTAACGTCTAAATGTGCTTCATGGCAGCATTTGGACTCGATAACAGTCGGCATACACCTGCAGTTTCCACAGCAACACCACTAGCAGTTATCCAGTAGTTCCTGCCCGGTACCGCACCTTTATCGTTATCCTCCACATTGTTGCAACTTTCGCTAGGGTTAGTTATGGTTCCAGGTTGTCGTCTTGGATCATATGAGTATGCAGAAGGATTTACAAGAATATGCTCTAATGTCCTGTCTAGTTTGTGTTTCATGTTACATACGTTTGAAGACAAATGGCCAGTTTTTGCTCTGCGTGTGGGTTAAAATGCTACGTAAATACATTACCAGTATGAACTGCAACCATGCGAATGACGTAGGGCTCAAACGTCATTTCAAAATGGCAGCGCCCTATCTTTCGGAGGCATACGAGCTATTTGTTTATTATATTAATATTGTAATCCTCTGACTTTTTTTTAAACATTTTAAGAGCACAAAATGTTATATATGTATACAAAACAGCATCTTGACCTTATTTGAGCATTTAATTTCCCCTTTAAAGGTAGACAGTGTAGTTTTTTTGTTTGATTGTATGACACACTAAGACCATATCATTATTTTGTCTAGAAAACGCTTGTATTTCCGAGATGCTACACTCAAATGTCTCAATTGAACGAGAACTAATAGAGCATTCATATGACAAATTTTGAATGAGTTAACAAAGTCTACAATGGAAATCAGAGTAAGCACTCTGTTTTGTCTAGCTTCATCATGTGCCTCTGAGTGATGAAGAGAATGAGATGATGATGATCGAAGCCCCCCCATAAAAACAAAATCATCCCATGTTCAAACTGGGCTTCCAAGTAAAGAATGTCTGAAGTATGCTTGTCAGCACAATTTCTTGATCCAATTGTCAATATATCCCTTGTCTAAAGAGGTGTATTATTTAATGTCTTCACAGGCTCTGCTAACAAGCCCAAGCGTAAGTGGGAAGATGCTGAGGTCAAGGCAGTTGAGCGACACATGATCAGATTTATCCAGGCACGGGTGCCCCAAAAAAGCTACTGTCTTCGTTGTCTCCAAGCAGAACCATTTCACCTTAGAGATAGAACGTGGACTGGCGTAAAGAATTTTGTAAGGAACAGAATCACCACACTAAAGAAAGTCGACTTCCTAAATGGATTGGTGGTTCAGTTTTACCACACCATAATTTTGTCATCTGTTCTGTCCCCTGGTTTTATTTATTTAAGACATGACACAAATATGTAACTACACTGCTCAAAAGAATTAAAGGAACACTTTGAAAACACATCAGATCTCAATGGGGGAAAAAATCATGCTGGATATCTATACTGATATGGACTGGGTAATGTGTTAGGAACGAAAGGATGCCACATTGTTTGATGGAAATGAAAATTATCAACGACTAGTCCATTTTGCTGAAATTCCATTGCAGCAACTCAACATGGTACTCAGTACTGTGTATTGCCCCCACGTGCTTGTATGCATGCCTGACAACATCGGGGCATGCTCCTAATGAGACAACGGATGGTCTCCTAGGGTATCTCCTCCCAGATCTGGACCAGGGCATCACTGAGCTCTTGGACAGTCTGAGGTGCAACCTGGCGGCGTCGGATGCACTGAAACATAATGTCCCAGAGGTGTTCTATTGGATTTAGGTCAGGCGAGCGTGGGGGCCAGTCAATGGTATCAATTCCATCATCCTCCAGGAACTGCCTGCATACTCTCGCCACATGAGGCCGAGCATTGTCGTGCACCAGGAGGGACCCAGGACCCACTGCACCAGCGTAGGGTCTGACAATGGGTCCAAGGATTTCATCACAATACCTAATGGCAGTCAGGGTGCCGTTGTCTAGCCTGTAGAGGTCTGTGCGTCCCTCCATGGATATGCCTCCTCAGACCATCACTGACCCACCACCAAACCGGTCATGCTGAACGACATTACAGGCAGCATAACGTTCTTCACGGTTTCTCCAGACCCTTTCACGTCTGTCACATGTGCTCAGGGTGAACTTGCTCTCACCGTCCAATTCTGGTATTCTGTGGCAAATGCCAATCGAGCTCCACGGTGCTGGGCAGTGAGCACAGGGCCCACTAGAGGACGTCAGGCCCTCAGGCCACCCTCATGAAGTCTGTTTCTGATTGTTTGGTCGGAGACATTCACACCAGTGGCCTGCTGGAGGTCATTTTGTAGGGCTCTGGCAGTGCTCATCCTGTTCTTCCTTGCACAAAGGAGCAAATACCGGTGGTGTTGATGGGTTAAGAACCTTCTACGGCCCTGTCCAGCTCTCCTAGAGTAACTGCCTGTCTCCTGGAATCTCCTCCATGCTTTTGAGACTGTGCTGGGAGACACAGCAAACCTTCTGGCAATGGCACGTATTGATGTGCCATCCTGCAGGAGTTGGACTGCCTGTGCAACCTCTGTATGGTCCAGGTATCGCCTCATGCCACCAGTAGTGACACTGACCCTAGTCAAATGCAAAACTAGTGAAAAACAGTCAGAAAAAATGAGTGAAAAAATTTCAGTGGCCTCCACCTGGAAAACCATTCCTGTTTTGGGGGTCGTCTCATTGTTGCCCCTCTAATGCACCTGTTGTTAATTTCATTAACACCAAAGCAGCTGAAACTGATTAACAACCCCCTCTGCTACTTAACTGACCAGCTCAATATCCCAGAAGTTTAATTGACTTGATGCAATACTCTGATTTAAAAGTGTTCCTTTAATTTTTTTGAGCAGTGTATGTCAGTATTTGACTGGTTATTTAAAAGTTGTTCTATTCTTGTTTCATGAAGGTAATCTAATGATCAATTGCAAATTTGTCAGAATATATAAATTCTTATCAGTGTGAAGTGTATTTTTTATGTAATCCGGGCTGGTTGGTTTGTTTAACAGTTCTATTTTTACTATGCCATAATACTACTCATGACAACCTTTTCCCAAATTATATCTTAAATTAGATTATTTTAAACATTGCTGTGTAAACTGAACAGCAATGGTTTTGCTCCAACAATGCCATGACTGGCAACAGTGATGTTGTAATGATAAAATTTGGTTTTTTATTTATATGATATTTGATATGACACGCTAAGACATTAGAAAATAAGGCTGAATTATTTTGTCTAGTGCTCATGATTGCTGGTAAGCCTATGAGCTTTTCAATAGGGAAGGAGCAGGTTGATTCTGCAGGGAAAATCGTTGTGAAGGTGACGTAGTAGGAAGATTGTGTTTGCTGTCAAGAAGCAGCTCAAGTATGGGTATCGCACTCAAACAAGTGCTACGTCTACTTTGCGACAATTTCCCCACGAGAAACAACACGTAACGAGCCTATGTTAAAAGCCTAGTTTGTGATGTGGTAGGGAATTTGTCTATTTACAAAATAATTATATATCGTATAATAATTTATAGGGCCTAACATTTTGATTATAGATTTGCTAAACTAATGGCCTAATGTCCTTTCGAACCCTTTATGAATTGAATAGACTGCAGTTTGTATGAAAAACTAAAAATGTCAAGCCACAATTACACTATAAAAACATCACTGCACTCCGATACCCTTTATATATCCCAAATATTGATGTTGTCTGGCACATGTGTATGCAATTTCTTCCTACATTTGCCAATGTTGTTGGTATTTACTGTTATGCTTGTTTTAAGAAGTGAAGGTAGACCAATGTGACTGCTATTTGCTAAATTGGGTCACAAATTGTCTGTATGGTAGGGCTGTTTGTGTCTTTGGATGCCTAAACAGAAACATAAATTTGTCACTGAGAAAATACATTTGTGCTGTTTTGTTTCTGAGAAAAATCTAGTGTTGATCGTCAAGTTGAATGAAGCATGCCTTCTAATCATCAGCCATTAAATGCGAAACTTTATAAAAAGGAAGTGGAATGTTTTTTTTTTTTTTAAGTTATGTGATGTTCAAACCCAACAGGTGTTTAATTGTGACATTCCCAATACTGGGCTAAGCAGGGCTATCCTTGGCCAGGGAAAAACATGACAATATAAGAGTAGGTAGCTATTTAAACACCATGCCTCTGTTGACAAAACAATTGAAACCCTAACCCCAGATTGGCTCAGTAGTTAATTTTATTCTAAACTGACATAAAAAGGTTAATGTGGTGCTGGCAGCAGGCCAATGGGGAACAGTGGCATCGCATAAACAGCAAAATACAGTACAATACCTTAAAGTCACACTCCTGAACATCATGATCATGCTTGCAAATAATTCCCATTGATTCTGATATGACTTAAAGCACTTTCAGGCTTGAAATGTCCATCATCATTAACAAACTTTTATGACAACATTGTCTTTCTTTACATATCAGTATTTGTTTTGCCTTTTATAAACAGATGTTCAGATGTCAGTCATTCATCCATCTATGAGTGGAGTTCCATTTTCCATTGAATAATAGTTGAACTTTTAAAACATTAGTGGTGGATCACCATATTTGTTTTGGTGGTGTTCCTTTTAAGAGCAATCACTGGTAAAGTTTAACAGAAAAGCTGTTCTTGTGTTAATTAATGTAATGCAGATGTCCCCTAATGGAATTCACAAAGTCCCAAAATGTAGTTTATTTGAGAGTGTGTGTGTGTGTATTAGCTTTAGCATTAGCAATGACCCCAAAAGTGGCTTATAAAATACAAGTCCCCAAACTGCTGGTAAAAAGTCAAGTTGTTTAAAAATGCTTTTATCTCACATTTGAAGTGATTTTCAACATATATGCTTGTCTAGTAATACATTGCAGTTGTTAGTATTTCTCTAAACCATCTACAAAGGGGTGTCCCCGCAATAGGGGTGTCCAGTCATATGTCCCCAAAGGAGGGTTAAGTAGGTATGTGTGTGTGTGTGTGTGTGTGTGTGTTTTAAATCAAGGAAGAGGATGAGCAGAAGTGCCAAATCAGCCCACCCATGTTTTAGGGAGTTAGACAGTCTTTTATAGAGGTTTGGGAGCTTTGACCAACGTAGCATGACGTTAAACAAAGCAATGCTCTCCGTAGTCCTCGCTCATGTGGTTAGTTGCAGCTTCCGGAAAAACCAACACATTTTCCACCTAGCCCATGTTGGAAATGTGCACAAATTTCTTACAATGTTAAGAAGTTTTATTTGTGGTACAAATGAAAGTTTCCTTCTAGCGTTGAATGTAAAGGATACATATAGTGGTCAGTTTAATGAAAGGAAAGAGCCGTGGGAACCAACTGGTTAAACTACGTATTACATTACATGCTTTTCAATGGTCATGCATATGAGAAGAATTTGCTGTTGGTAAGATTACAGCTTCAGGAAGGTTAAAGCCCTTTACACACGAATGAGACCACAAGGTGGCTTAAATTGCATCCTACATGTGCAAAGTGCATCTCATCTATTTTTCTTGACATTTGCCTGTCCATGACATTTGGGCATGAAAATGCATGAAAGCCGTTTAAAGCCTGTCCACAAAAGGTCACTTTGTGATTATTAACAAGGTTGCCTTTGAGATAGACTGCTTATTCACATGTTGAGTGATGGCTTTCATGCTACAAAATAATGCTAGAATGTTGTCAGTACGGACGCCTATCTGAGCCAGTCCTTTTTCTGTGACATTTTGCAAAAAATTGTCCACAATTTCTTTGGCCCCAATTTCCTTGGTGGAAAGAATTTGAATGAATTCAGTGTTGATCATTAACCAGTTATGTCACTGAACCTATTTCTAATCAAATTAACACATTTATCATTTACCTGTTTTTCAGCTTATTCTACAGTGTCTGGTGTAAATGGCCCCCTGGTGATCCTTGACAACGTTAAGGTAAGCTACAAGTTACTGATTAATTGACCTCTCTATTTACCGTTTCTGAAAAATATTTAGAGCTCCTAACTTTGCACCAAAACAAAAATTCAAATGTATGCCATGGTACCCTGTGAAAAGGGCATTGTTCATTATTTTCTGAATGGCAGTTGTGTAGGATCAAGCATTGGAAGAGTTTGGAGGATTACTTGATATGCTTGCTAACATACATTTTTTGTTGTTGTATGAATTGGTTTAAACTAGTTCCCTAGGTATGCTGAGATTGTCCACTTAACTTTGCCTGATGGTACCAAGAGGAGTGGACAGGTTCTGGAAGTGATTGGCACCAAGGCCGTTGTGCAGGTGAGAGGCACAGACAGGGGGCATGTAATATATAATAATTATATTATACATGCTGTCTGTCTGTTATACTATTTCTGTCTAATTGTTTATTTTTGTCATGTTATTTATGTTGATGCTGTGAAGCGACTTTGGGTGTCAGAAAAGCGCTATATAAATAAAATGAATTATTATTAATTATTATTATTATATTATTTATAATATGGTAACAGTCTGTGTTGTATCTGCGATGGTAGTTAACCTGCTGGCTAACCAAATGGCAACCTTACTTAATATAGATAATATTGGGGTAATAGTGTATTCATCACTTAAGGATGCACACACTGGACATTTGTTTAAAATAACAACTTTAGGTTAGTTTACATGCAGACTTATAAAAGGTGTATGAAATTGTGTATGGGACCCGTACAAACAGACAAGCATAGCCAAAATAACTGATTATTGGAGATCTATTGTCAATCTTGGGGTGGATACGAGATGGGTCACGCTGTAAGAAATTCTTCACAATACAATATTGAACATTCGAAGTACCATTTGAACGTTTTACATTATTTTGCTCTCCTAGGTGTTTGAGGGTACATCGGGTATCGATGCCAAGAAAACCGCCTGCGAGTTCACGGGTGACATCTTACGCACACCTGTGTCCGAGGATATGCTGGGTAAGATGAGCCTTTCGTTGTCAAAAGCAGCAGCAGAAGAAGAAAAGCATGAAATCCTCTGCTGATTAAACCATAATTAGGCTTGTTCCTCGTCAAGCTTCCACATCTGGGTTCTCTTCACTCTCTCTTAGTCCTTAGTCTACTTAATCTTTCTGACACGTTGAAAGAAATGCCCTCCCAATATCCCCTATGTCTACCCGATAATGCTTAATGCAATGTAGTTGTTGCCTGTCCAGTTTATAGAAAGAAGGATAGAAAGGGTACCTTGTTTTGGAAGTTCAGAATCATTATGATTAGGAATGTAGCAGGATTCCAATTTGAATGTTTAAATAAAAGCAGTGCCAAGATATGATGGAAGGTTGAACTGACAATGGCTGGTACTGCCAGATAGAACAAAGAAATGGCACAGCAATGACTTTTACTAAAGGTCCTTTATTAATAAGAAACATTAAATAAATGATGGAATTTTAATCGGCAGAAATTCTATGTTTTAGGGCGTGTTTTCAACGGCTCAGGAAAGCCCATTGACCGTGGACCCAATGTTCTGGCTGAAGATTACCTGGATATCATGGGTAAGAAAAAATGTATATTGCAGACGGGTGATTTCAGGTATTTTTGTGCTTCACAAATGCGGTATTTAAAGTAATAATCTGCCAGCATAGTCTAATTTATGTGGCACTTGAAAGCATGTGAAACGGGAGCTTATGCTGTCGCATATATGCATTTCAACTACGCGAGCCCCAAGGCCGTTCCCTCTCGGCTCAGAGCGTCCGTTGTTGGTGCCTCCAGCCCGTTCCTTGGAGAAGGACAGAACTTGGTAATGACGGTGGAAGGACAGCTTTCGAAAAAATATGAGGGAGTTCATAGATGGCCAATACCTCATTTATTGACCCTTTTTCACCTGACCTATCAATCCCACACATCATGGCACAAAATACCCATGGAAATACTTTTTGCTGAGTTTTGACCTTGATTTAACGTTAAAAGAGCCAGAGCTGGTCAGCATAGCTGAAGCTGTGGAGAAGACAGAAGGCATTTGACCGTCATCTTTGAGAGATTGCAAACACTGGATGTTAGACACACACACACACACACACACACACACACACACACACACACACACACACACATCAATAACATTCAGACTTGGTCCAGAGGCACACTTGACCAAATGTATACTGACGCACCCACATCCTAACCCTGAAAGCGCAATTGAATAGGATTGGATTGGCCTGTAGGATTATATCAAAAGTGCTTTTGAATAGTATAAACTGATCTTGAAAAAAAAAAAAAGAAGAGTATTGAGAAAAAAGATCTTGAAACATTTCTGGTAATAAATTACAAATAAATAGTAATTTAATTTAAATGTTAATTGTCAAAACAATGATGTTGCAAATTTCCTTTTTGCCCTTTTTATTTTCATGACACATAAAATCGCTCATGTTTGTCACTCCCTCCTTGCAGGCCAGCCTATCAATCCTCAGTGTCGTATCTACCCCGAGGAGATGATCCAGACCGGGATCTCTGCTATCGATGGGATGAACAGTATCGCCCGAGGACAGAAGATCCCCATTTTCTCTGCCGCTGGTCTACCCCACAATGAGGTGAGATCCAAGCGCAGTTATCATGAAAACCTCCAAAATGTACAACCCCTGCCTGACTATCCCTGACGAAAGGCTAATGACCGTTTTTCTATTTTCATATGTAATTTATTGTTTTACTTTATTTTTCTTCATAGGTTTGTTTGGTCAGCTGTCTGGTCTTATGATACAGCAGACCTGTTTGCCTCAGAGCCAGCTTAGAAACCCTAAGAGATCAGACAATACTCTCCTTAACATTACGAGGACAGCCCACTTTGACGTTAATAGTCAACGTTGTTGTCCGGTCTCGCTCTCTGATTTCACTTACTGTGTTAAACGCTATGTATTTCTAATATGGGTGGACATCACAGTCACAGTGAATAATGAGTGGTGATGGGTTCAGGTTTATTTAATTGTCTCGTCCCTGTGGTGTGACAGTAAGGCCTTGGCATTTATTATCATTATTGTTATTACTATTATAATAATGGTTGAAAACTGCCTCCACTACATAGAAATCACCCTTCCGATAGCAATACTGTATGATTAATGAATTAAAGATTGAAGAATGTATTCTTAATCGTCAAGGATAGGCATCTGATACTATTTGTATTTGACTCGCTTTGGCGTGCTGAGACAGTTTATCCAGTTAAAGGGAACAGTTTAGTTTGTCACATTTTGGAGATTGACATGTTACAGTTGCTGTTTTGGAAGTTTGTATCCATGAGCAAGTGTAGATATGCTCCTCTTTCAAGTAGAATATGGTTTAATAACTATTATTATTAATAATTACTATTATTAATGATATATTATCATGCTTTCACATTATTAAAATAGTGTATTGTTAAAGTCATTGTCATTGCCATTGCCATTGTCTAGCATTAGTCAGGTCCTGCTTATTTTGAGTCAAGTGTGAGTCAGAATCATCAGAATGAGCTGATATGAGCTTAACTTTCTTTTTCAAACGTGCATCAAATGATATGAGCCTAACTTTCTTTTTCAAACGTGCATCAAATGATATGAGCCTAACTTGCTTTTTCAAACGTGCATCAAATGATGGGGTTTCCATTTAGGCCTGTACGTGAAGCTTTTTTTCAATTCAGTCTGATCAAATACCACAAGAAACTGCCAGTTGCAAGTTGTATTAATAGCCATGGTCATATTTAAGGCCACTGTTTGAGGCTCATATGGCTTAGATAAGATATGCGCACGACTCACGATTAAAGCTTAAAAAATGGGTGCTGAATCCTAAATGTACATAATAAAACAGAAAAACTATAACATCACGCACATTATAATATATTTAATATAGCCACGTGGATGTTTTGAGCGAGACAACCTGTGTCAACGTGTAATTCCGGCTATTCAATTCTTTTAGTGTGTACCAGAAATACTGTATGTGTTTGCGGTATAATGATTAAAAAAAGAGCGTTGAACCAGAGAACACTGCTAACTGAACCTAGCATTGAACCAGAGAACACTGCTAACTGAACCTAGCATTGAACCAGAGAACGTAGTGCTAACTGAACCTAGCATTGAACCAGAGAACGTACTGCTAACAGAACCTAGCATTGAACCAGAGAACGTACTGCTAATTGAACCTAGCATTGAACCAGAGAATGTACTGCTAACAGAACCTAGCATTGAACCAGAGAACGTACTGCTAACTGAACCTAGCATTGAACCAGAGAATGTACTGCTAACTGAACCCTTCTCTTTATTGAAAATATAAAAAAAAGACATCTTACATCTGTGTTATTCCTGAAAGCACATTCCTTGAAACATTAATGATAATCAATATTCGCTTTCACAGATTATGCTGAAGACATTTTATTCTAAAAAACATCTAGAAGTTAATTTTGGCTTTCAAGTTGTTTTCAGGCCTATTGCTTAAAAAATGTTGTCTAAAAAAGGAAGTTTGCAGAAACTGCAAAAAAACGGCTTTCAAATATGAAAAACTATTTTGGGGACTCTATTAAAAAAAAGCAGGTATGAAACTTTTTCTCTCCTTACTCTCTTGGTAATAAAATGTGCATTTATGCTGGTGACCAGAGAATATTTTGTACATGTGTACACCAAAAATCTTTTGCACTTCAGATTTCAGGGACAGGAGCAGCAATGTCATATTGCCAAGTGCTTAAATTCTCTGCAGGACAATGACACCTTCATGTTCAAAACAAGGTGATGGTGCACATCACGGGATTGAATGGACCAGCGTGCTTAGTGGCAGATTCTGAGTCTGTTTCTCTTTCCCAACCCTGAAGAGAAAACGGTTGAAAGAGTGAGAAAACGTGTGTGAGAGAGAACGAGTGAGTGAGAAAGAGAGTGAAGGTGTGTGCGACTGAGAGGGCAACCCCCCCCCCCCCAACACCCCAGCTTGGCCCCCTTGGGTGACCTGTTGAATGAATTAAACTAATAAGACAATGGTGACGAGAGGGGGGATTAGGAGATCGTGTGAATGGCACTGATTGATATAGGGATCGGTAGCCCAAGCCGTGAGGCTGTTAACGCTTGAGGTAGCTGTCCTCTCACCAGCCATCACCTCATTGTGACCTCTCCAGGGCCAGACAATAGACTGCCTCAACACATCCGCTCTCCCTGCTCTCTCTCTTTCTATCATTCTCTCTCTCTTTCTATCTCTCACTCTCTCTCTTTCTATCATTCTCTCTCTCTCGCTCTCTCATTTTTTCTATCACTCTTTCTAACACTCACTCACTCGCTCTCTCTCTGCTCTCTCTATTACGCTCTGTCTCTCAGCTCTCTTTCTCACTCACTCTCTCTCTCTCTCTCTCTCTCTCTCTCTCTCTCTCAAGGCTTCTATTAACACATTATTTAGGCATCATAGTGTTGTTGAGCACCTAATAGAGCCAGGATGAAGATGTGCTAACAGATTTAAGAGAAGGGAAACTTTTACAAATATGGTAAGCATGCTACTACAAGACAGCCTCTGCTGCTCTCTTTTGATCAGCAAATGTTTTTCAATGGCGATCGTCCCCATTATCCTCTTGTAAATTCAACATGCATGATCACACAAAGGCTGAATAGAGAATCGCTTGTGAGCAAGTCCTACTGTAAAACAGCGCAGAACAGGGCACGCCTTGTCTCCCTAATGATGGCGACCGACTTTTCGTGTCACGTCAATGGTATAAAACAAAAACAACAACAAAAAATTTTTTTAAACGAGGCATCTCGTTTCATTAAGCAAATGTCACGGGGAGGGGGAGGGGAGGTCATCTGTGCAGCGGCCCTTCTATAGGCCAGGTGTCTCTGCTACGGGTGCACCGTGGGGTCAGGCCCGATCAGCAGACGGCCACCGTTACCTGAAGTGATACGCAGGGAATTCCTCGCCCTTTACGTTCCCTAGTCACATCCACCTTCTTCTCCTTCGCACACCCACACCGAAAACACACACACACACGGAACGCAGTGTTCCAGTGACTAACCAAGTCGGGGAGTTTCCGATCTACTAAATATCATGGGGAAAATGTCCAAACATTGTAAAAAGTTTGACTTTAATCTGACCTTTTTGTGTCCCTCCTCAGATTGCTGCCCAGATCTGTCGCCAGGCCGGCCTGGTGAAGAAGTCTAAGGACGTGATGGACTACAGCGAGGACAACTTTGCCATCGTCTTTGCCGCCATGGGGGTGAGGAAGGATGCAATCAATGGACGCATTTTTGTCCATCCACCCTCCCCCCCTCTCTCCCTCCCACGTTTTTTTTTTTTTTCTTTCTTTCTCATTTCTCTAATCCCGAGGCTTAACCCCTGTGTGACACTCTTTCCCCTCTACTCAGCTGTCTGTTATTCACCAGGTGACTTAGTGTTTAAGTCCCCCTGGTTACTTCTGCTCTTCTGAGCAGACCCCGGCCACGCTGACAAGTTCCTTATTGAGCAGCAACCCGTCGCTGCATTATGCCAGGCGGTTTCGAATTCTATCCAGTTCAGCTGTTCCTCTATTGACTATTTGAGTGTGTGTGTGTGTGTGTGTGTGTGTGTGTGTGTGTGTGTGTGTGTGTTTGGGGGGGGTTTGAGTCTGTGACCTCTGCCTTTCTGCTAAGCTCCCTCAATCCCTCTCTCCTGACGGCCAATTCACACCTTATTGTAGCCCTTGTAACATAAGTGTCAAATGTCTTGCTGCAGAGTGGATATGCAGTGCATGCTGGCAGACTGGTGTGAATAAGGATTTGGTCATGTTGGCGAGACAGACACACTTGAGAAAAAAAAAACAACGGTTCTAATTAATCATTAGCACTTCTCTTTTTTTAGTTTAGTCATCAGCTACTTAAGTGTCACGTTAACGGTTTGAGACAGTTTTCTGTTTTTATCCAAAATACTTACTTACTAGTCTTACTTGTATCCAGATTTAAGGAATAGTTTGCAAAGTAATGTGTGCTATGCCACCGTATGGCACTTAATAGCGCTTAAATGTGCCTTAATAGCACTTACGTTTGCCCTAAATACATTTTCATAATTTCCAAACCTGCGTTGGACTACATATTCTTATGGGGGTCAACTACTAAGTCTGTAGAAATATGCTGTGCTTTGATTTGATTGTTGACACTCTGCCCTGTTTTCTCTCTGTCTTTATTCTCTACGTCCACTCTCAGGTCAACATGGAAACCGCTCGCTTCTTCAAGTCCGACTTTGAGGAGAACGGCTCCATGGACAACGTGTGCTTGTTCTTGAATCTGGCCAACGACCCCACGTAAGTTGCTGTACGCATGCGTGAGCGTGCATGTTGGTGATGCACTACTTTTCTTACAGCTTTTAGGATTTGGCCTTTTTAGTTTAACAGAGAATTGTTTTGTTTAATGCCTTTTCAAGAGAGTAGAAGTAAGGTAGTGCAAATGTTTTTTGGTTCTGTACGTGCATGTTAATGCTTATGATGGGAATATGTTGGATGATGATGACGATGATAAACCATTACTTGTATAGTCGCTGTTGTCGCAATGCTACAGTGTTTTGCAACAAGAAGCACATATTCAATCAACAAAATGCAATCAATAAAATAATAAAAATCAATCAATCAATCAAATCAAATAACTGTAAAACTGGAGTACAACTATAAATAATGCAATACATAACCAATCAAAAAGTAATGAATAAGCATCATTTAACATTACAAGACCAACCCTTTTTTCCCCCTGTTCTTTCCCGTAGCATTGAGCGTATCATCACCCCTCGCCTGGCCCTGACGTCGGCTGAGTACCTGGCCTACCAGTGTGAGAAACACGTCCTGGTCATCCTGACCGACATGAGCTCCTACGCTGAAGCTCTGCGAGAGGTAATATACCCCTAGTGTTGTGGTGAAGACCACCTAAACCGAGACCAAGTCACGACCAAGCCCAGAGTGTATTGGCTGTGCCAGAAGTAATATACCCCTCCACTAGTGTTGTGGTGAAGACCACCTAACCCGAGACCAAGTCACGACCAAGCCCAGAGTGTATTTGCTGTGCCAGAGGTAATATACCCCTCCACTAGTGTTGTGGTGAAGACCACCTAACCCGAGACCAAGTCACGACCGAACCCAGAGTGTATTGGCTGTGCCAGAGGTAATATACCCCTCCACTAGTGTTGTGGTGAAGACCACCTAAACCGAGACCAAGTCACGACCAAGCCCAGAGTGTATTGGCTGTGCCAGAAGTAATATACCCCTCCACTAGTGTTGTGGTGAAGACCACCTAACCCGAGACCAAGTCACGACCGAGCCCAGAGTGTATTGGCTGTGCCAGAGGTAATATACCCCTCCACTAGTGTTGTGGTGAAGACCACCTAACCCGAGACCAAGTCACGACCAAGCCCAGAGTGTATTTGCTGTGCCAGAGGTAATATACCCCTCCACTAGTGTTGTGGTGAAGACCACCTAACCCGAGACCAAGTCACGACCAAGCCCAGAGTGTATTGGCTGTGCCAGAGGTAATATACCCCTCCACTAGTGTTGTGGTGAAGACCACCTAACCCGAGACCAAGTCACGACCAAGCCCAGAGTGTATTGGCTGTGCCAGAGGTAATATACCCTCCACTAGTGTTGTGGTGAAGACCACCTAACCCAAGTCACGACCAAGCCCAGAGTGTATTGGCTGTGCCAGAAGTAATATACCCCTCCACTAGTGTTGTGGTGAAGACCACCTAACCCGAGACCAAGCAAGACCAGAGTGTATTTGCTGTGCCAGAGGTAATATACCCCTCCACTAGTGTTGTGGTGAAGACCACCTAACCCGAGACCAAGTCACGACCAAGCCCAGAGTGTATTTGCTGTGCCAGAGGTAATATACCCCTCCACTAGTGTTGTGGTGAAGACCACCTAAACCGAGACCAAGTCACGACCAAGCCCAGAGTGTATTGGCTGTGCCAGAGGTAATATACCCCTCCACTAGTGTTGTGGTGAAGACCACCTAACCCGAGACCAAGTCACGATCAAGCCCAGAGTGTATTGGCTGTGCCAGAGGTAATATACCCTCCACTAGTGTTGTGGTGAAGACCACCTAACCCGAGACCAAGTCACGATCAAGCCCAGAGTGTATTGGCTGTGCCAGAGGTAATATACCCCTCCACTAGTGTTGTGGTGAAGACCACCTAACCCGAGACCAAGTCACGATCAAGCCCAGAGTGTATTGGCTGTGCCAGAGGTAATATACCCCTCCACTAGTGTTGTGGTGAAGACCACCTAAACCGAGAACAAGTCACGACCAAGCCCAGAGTGTATTTGCTGTGCCAGAGGTAATATACCCCTCCACTAGTGTTGTGGTGAAGACCACCTAACCCGAGACCAAGTCACGACCGAGCCCAGAGTGTATTGGCTGTGCCAGAGGTAATATACCCCTCCACTAGTGTTGTGGTGAAGACCACCTAAACCGAGACCAAGTCACGACCAAGCCCAGAGTGTATTGGCTGTGCCAGAAGTAATATACCCCTCCACTAGTGTTGTGGTGAAGACCACCTAACCCGAGACCAAGTCACGACCAAGCCCAGAGTGTATTTGCTGTGCCAGAGGTAATATACCCCACCACTAGTGTTGTGGTGAAGACCACCTAACCCGAGACCAAGTCACGACCAACCCAGAGTGTATTGGCTGTGCCAGAGGTAATATACCTCCACTAGTGTTGTGGTGAAGACCACCTAAACCGAGACCAAGTCACGACCAAGCCCAGAGTGTATTGGCTGTGCCAGAAGTAATATACCCCTCCACTAGTGTTGTGGTGAAGACCACCTAACCCGAGACCAAGTCACGACCAAGCCCAGAGTGTATTGGCTGTGCCAGAGGTAATATACCCCTCCACTAGTGTTGTGGTGAAGACCACCTAACCCGAGACCAAGTCACGACCAAGCCCAGAGTGTATTGGCTGTGCCAGAGGTAATATACCCCTCCACTAGTGTTGTGGTGAAGACCACCTAACCCGAGACCAAGTCACGACCAAGCCCAGAGTGTATTGGCTGTGCCAGAAGTAATATACCCCTCCACTAGTGTTGTGGTGAAGACCACCTAACCCGAGACCAAGTCACGACCAAGCCCAGAGTGTATTTGCTGTGCCAGAGGTAATATACCCCTCCACTAGTGTTGTGGTGAAGACCACCTAACCCGAGACCAAGTCACGACCAAGCCCAGAGTGTATTTGCTGTGCCAGAGGTAATATACCCCTCCACTAGTGTTGTGGTGAAGACCACCTAAACCGAGACCAAGTCACGACCAAGCCCAGAGTGTATTGGCTGTGCCAGAGGTAATATACCCCTCCACTAGTGTTGTGGTGAAGACCACCCTAACCCGAGACCAAGTCACGACCAAGCCCAGAGTGTATTGGCTGTGCCAGAGGTAATATACCCCTCCACTAGTGTTGTGGTGAAGACCACCTAACCCGAGACCAAGTCACGACCAAGCCCAGAGTGTATTGGCTGTGCCAGAGGTAATATACCCCTCCACTAGTGTTGTGGTGAAGACCACCTAACCCGAGACCAAGTCACGACCAAGACCAGAGTGTATTTGCTGTGCCAGAGGTAAAATACCCCACAACTAGTGTTGTGGTGAAGACCACCTAACCCGAGACCAAGTCACGACCAAGCCCAGAGTGTATTTGCTGTGCCAGAGGTAATATACCCCTCCACTAGTGTTGTGGTGAAGACCACCTAAACCGAGACCAAGTCACGACCAAGCCCAGAGTGTATTGGCTGTGCCAGAGGTAATATACCCCTCCACTAGTGTTGTGGTGAAGACCACCTAAACCGAGACCAAGTCACGACCAAGCCCAGAGTGTATTGGCTGTGCCAGAGGTAATATACCCCTCCACTAGTGTTGTGGTGAAGACCACCTAACCCGAGACCAAGTCACGATCAAGCCCAGAGTGTATTGGCTGTGCCAGAGGTAATATACCCCTCCACTAGTGTTGTGGTGAAGACCACCTAACCCGAGACCAAGTCACGATCAAGCCCAAAGTGTATTGGCTGTGCCAGAGGTAATATACCCCTCCACTAGTGTTGTGGTGAAGACCACCTAACCCGAGACCAAGTCACGACCAAGCCCAGAGTGTATTGGCTGTGCCAGAAGTAATATACCCCTCCACTAGTGTTGTGGTGAAGACCACCTAACCCGAGACCAAGTCACGACCAAGACCAGAGTGTATTTGCTGTGCCAGAGGTAATATACCCCTCCACTAGTGTTGTGGTGAAGACCACCTAACCCGAGACCAAGTCACGACCAAGCCCAAGAGTGTATTTGCTGTGCCAGAGGTAATATACCCCTCCACTAGTGTTGTGGTGAAGACCACCTAAACCGAGACCAAGTCACGACCAAGCCCAGAGTGTATTGGCTGTGCCAGAGGTAATATACCCCTCCACTAGTGTTGTGGTGAAGACCACCTAACCCGAGACCAAGTCACGATCAAGCCCAGAGTGTATTGGCTGTGCCAGAGGTAATATACCCCTCCACTAGTGTTGTGGTGAAGACCACCTAACCCGAGACCAAGTCACGACCAAGCCCAGAGGTTATTTGCTGTGCCAGAGGTAATATACCCCTCCACTAGTGTTGTGGTGAAGACCACCTAAACCGAGACCAAGTCACGACCAAGCCCAGAGTGTGTATTGGCTGTGCCAGAGGTAATATACCCCTCCACTAGTGTTGTGGTGAAGACCACCTAACCCGAGACCAAGTCACGATCAAGCCCAGAGTGTATTGGCTGTGCCAGAGGTAATATACCCCTCCACTAGTGTTGTGGTGAAGACCACCTAACCCGAGACCAAGTCACGACCAAGCCCAGAGTGTATTGGCTGTGCCAGAATTAATATACCCCTAGTGTTGTGGTGAAGACCACCTAAACCGAGTCAAGTCACGACCAAGCCCAGAGTGTATTGGCTGTGCCAGAAGTAATATACCCCTCCACTAGTGTTGTGGTGAAGACCACCTAACCCGAGACCAAGTCACGACCAAGCCCAGAGTGTATTGGCTGTGCCAGAAGTAATATACCCCTCCACTAGTGTTGTGGTGAAGACCACCTAACCCGAGACCAAGTCACGACCAAGCCCAGAGTGTATTGGCTGTGCCAGAAGTAATATACCCCTCCACTAGTGTTGTGGTGAAGACCACCTAAACCGAGACCAAGTCACGACCGAGCCCAGAGTGTATTGGCTGTGCCAGAGGTAATATACCCCTCCACTAGTGTTGTGGTGAAGACCACCTAAACCGAGACCAAGTCACGACCAAGCCCAGAGTGTATTGGCTGTGCCAGAAGTAATATACCCCTCCACTAGTGTTGTGGTGAAGACCACCTAACCCGAGACCAAGTCACGACCAAGACCAGAGTGTATTGAGACCGAGACAAGACCAAGACCGGTCTCGAGGACAACACCACCCCAGACAGCTGACGAGGGAGAAAAAAAACTCCACTGTTTTATTCTACTTTCAGCATCCACCTCAATTGTGGCCACGGTAGCCATTTTGAAATGTTGTCGGAGATAATGTAACCTTTGCTGCTCTGTAATTGTTTCTTTGTGGCAAGTTTAGACCCCATGTCGGTTTAACGTAGGTTTGATATAGTGGTCGAACACTTCCATCCATGCCCTTGATGCGCGACGTAAGACGAATAATAGCATCGATAGCTGCCTTATGTATGCCTTGGGGTGTGCAGGGGAAAAAAGCTCCAAGTCATTTAATCAAGGTTGTTAAACCTTTATCGTTTCCATGGATGCCTTTTTCTAAAAGCTTAGTGTTGAGATGTCAGTTTTTTTTTTTAGCTCTGGGTCGCACGCTGTGAAGGCCATTGTCCTGTTGCAGAGGGGACACATAATGCCTCCTCCAAAAAAAATTGTGTTACTGTTTGAATAATCTGAAGGGGATTCGAGTCATTCCAAGTTAACTCTGTGGGGGCATACATTGGCTTACATTGTACTTTTCATTCACCACGCACTGAATGATGTTATTTTTCTCTCCTTTCTCAAGGAGAAAACATGGCTATTGATAATATACAGTTCAGAAACCTCGTAATATTGCCTAAAAGCAGCAGCCTATAAAAAAAGCGTCAATGCAAAAATAAAAAAATAAGACCCTACCGTGTGCGCACACACACACACACACACACACACAAACACACACACACACACACGTTAAGGTGTTGGTCGAGTGACAACCTCTCCAATGTGTCTTGTGTCCTTGCTGAAAGGGAGGATAATGTGTCCTTCAGCCTTAACTTTGTTATTCTCCTTGGCTTTGTTTGGGAGCAATAAGAAGAAGGGGGGCTCATTTCCATCACACTCAGCCCTCTCCTCCTCCTCGCTGTTTTTGCTGCTACAAGTCAGGCCTCCTCTTTTTATTCCTGTAATAATCCTTTTATGCGGTACATCATGCTTTGATGATTTAATGTGCCCGCGGTCCAATGTTGGTTGAAATAGTTTTATGCACGCGTCAAAGTGCGGCTTTCTCTCAAACCCCCCCCCCCCCCCCCCCCCCCTTTCTATCTCATTGTCACTTTCACACAGCCTTGCTTTATCAATACGGACTGCGTGTGAAGACTTTAGGTGGGGAGGCTTGTCTGATGCTTAACCACTTACAAAGAGCAAAGAGGAGAATAACCATTTCTTCCCTTCCCACTTCAGTTGCTTGAAGGTTGAAGCCGCCGTGAATTCGCAGTTCACCCACGTGGAGCCCGGCTGAATGACTCTTGCACCTTGTTGTCTGTTCTGAATTCACCCGACTATTTAGCGGTTTATTGGATTTTGGTCATTTTCCAGGAGGTCCGTGGACAGAATAGCGGTGCTTGACATTTACAACCAGCAGCATTCCCCTGCAGAGAGAAATGCCGTTCAAAACAATTAGATGTCCGTTGCTTTGGAATACTAGTCGATTTTAAGACGACAGATAGTAGGCTACACTTTTGGGTTTTGGCATTTATTTCCTTAGTGTGGCAGGTTTGTTTATTTTACCAACCAATGCTGCTTATAGCTTTCGGTACAAAATATTTAATAATTTTGTTCAAGGGGACAGTATTTTAACATTTTCACACATCATGATTTAATATGAAACATGTACAAAAAAGGGTGCGTCAAAAACAAACAACCCCACAAACTGATTATTGTTCATCATGCTCGTCATGTATGGATCTTTCTATGACTTCCCTGCTTTTACCTGTTGACGGACCGGTGGACGGACCTCTCCCCCCCCCCCCCCCTCTTCCCCCCACAGGTGTCTGCTGCCAGAGAGGAGGTGCCTGGGCGTCGTGGCTTCCCCGGCTACATGTACACTGACCTGGCCACCATTTACGAGCGTGCTGGCCGTGTGGAGGGACGGAACGGGTCCATCACCCAGATCCCTATCCTTACCATGCCCAATGATGGTCAGTACAAAGGCCGATGTAATGGGCTAGGAAACGCTGGCAACATATATATTATATAATACATATATATAATTCACACACACACACACACACACACACACACACAGTTATTGGACAGGTCTCTAAGTGTTTTGTCCCCAAATAAGATACGGATAATATTTTTAAGATCGTGAATGGTCATGATATTACAGCTGATTGTCCGATTCGACCAATCGTGGGGAGTCCGAAACGTTGATCTGCACTATAATGAACAAACCAAGGAGCATGAACACAGTGTGCCTTCTATGTACATTTAGAAATATTCTCATGTATATGTCAACTAGTACATTCGCTTATGTTTTTCAGGGGAAAAGCTCTTTATAAACTGTCACAAATTTTTATCTGAAGGTTATACGTTTTGACAAATCAGCAGTTTTAGTCCCAGCGATCCTTTTGTGAAAAGGGGGCAGGTGATTTTTGAAATGGTCAGATACAGTTTTTATGCCTGCAGTTACTATAGCAACGTTTTTTTTTGTTGAAGAGCCTCCCTGTCTTGTTTCGATTGTGACTCCCCCTGTTTTCACATCACGGGGTAACAATTGTGGCAGCGCAGTTCAGAGCCCCATCCTCAGGTGTTCTAGAGTTCTGAATTCTGATCGCTTGATTTAGATCAAGGCTCTTAACATCCAGACACCAAACGGGCCTGCTTCAGAAGTCTCATGCTGCATGGTATGCCGTGACAATTCTTCACACCGACCTTGGTGCATTGCTTGTGTATGTGAGCACACCAGACACAGATGTGAAGTCATTTGTAATTTCAACACGTGGTGTTTTTTTTTTTGCTTCCTTGTTTTGTGCAGACATCACCCATCCTATTCCTGATCTGACTGGATATATCACTGAGGGACAAGTCTATGTCGACAGACAGCTCCACAACAGACAGGTACTTTATCCACACACACACACACACACACACACACACACACACACAAACTGTAGTTTCAAACCTGTAAAGGCAGTTTCCACTCCAAATGTTGCGTTTCCATTCTTTTGAAATGCATTTGACTGTCTCTCTCAAGAGATGAATTTTTAGATCTATGTATTGTTGAATGTGTCCTGTCATTTTGTTCAATGGGGTTTTGAACCATCTGTGTGTTTAAACTTTCAGATCTACCCACCCATCAACGTGCTTCCCTCCCTGTCTCGACTCATGAAGTCGGCCATTGGCGAGGGGATGACCAGGAAAGACCACGCCGACGTGTCCAACCAGCTGGTAAAACCTCTAGCCTTTTTCACTTGTCTCGTATGTCAAGTCATGTTTTCACGTCACTGCCATCTGAAACTCTTAGTGGAAAACGCATAGTATCATTACGCTGCTGGTTTATCTTACCATATCATCCTCACATAGCGAAAAAGTGTCCCATGAAACAAACTGTTATCAGTGCGAATGAGGATATCATGCAAACAATGTTTGGCCGACAACTCTTTCTCTGAGATTCTCAGCTACGTTTTTTTGGCTATGAATGATAAAAAAAAATGTATTGCTCAAAGGCACATAGATATAGGCAAATTATATTTTCTATAACCTTTTGATCTCATTGTGGAGTGGTCCACTTGTGAAGGGGTCACTTTCCCTCTAGCACAGGAAAGTACAGTTAGAATGATCATCAAACACCCCTCCTAATAGAAATGCTGTAGTCCACTAGATGGACCTTCCGGTTACAAGCTTTTTCTTTTTTTTACATCCGTTTTTATCAGGAATTTTCTCGCTGTTCCTGTTAGCCAGCTCACAGTTGTTACACAGAATAAAAGCACTGTAAAGGAGCAATTCAAATAAAGTATTTAATAGTTTTACTTGCATACTTGAAATATAGTTGTGGGAATGTTATTTTACATTTACCTAAAAACTGTTTGTTTATTTATTGGAAAAATATTTGAATGCATAAACCATATTTACAAACATGTATACAAATATGAAATCACTACCGAGCGTTAGACTTGTATTCACACATGCTGTCTCTTTCCTCCAGTATGCCTGCTATGCCATCGGTAAAGATGTGCAGGCCATGAAAGCGGTGGTGGGAGAAGAGGCTCTCACCCCAGACGATCTCCTCTACCTGGAGTTCCTGCAGAAGTTCGAGAAGAACTTCATCGCTCAGGGTAAGACTTGAAGAAAATGCCGCAAAAACGTTCACCACAACGAAATTCCGACACGCATCTTTATGAGAAGACATAACGACACACAGATGGAAAGGTGAAAATGGGGTCACCACATTTGCGTTTTGGCTGTGACCTCCCTAGGGTAGTGAGGGTGGGGGTCGGGGGAGCAGAGTTTAGCGAGTGAATGAAGGCTTCATGCATGTGTTAGCAGGCTTTTCACACCTTTAAGTGGGCGATATTTTCCGTCCGCCAGCCCAAGTCATTGGCCCTTTAACCTGTTTGACGACTTGTTTCATAATGTATTTGCTTGTCTTAAGGATTACTAGAGGCTACCCTTCTTTTCCCTCTGTCAAGTTTTTTTTTGCTTCTGAGGTAACTTTATTCTGTTAATGTCTCAGAAAACCTTGAGTTTGCGGAGGTAGTTGATTCCCCCCCGAAATCCAGGCCTTGTTGCTGTACTAACACTACCACTATTCAGTGAGCCAAAGTGTGGTTCGATGATTATCACAATGTTATAATTTTTTTGTAAAAGCTTGCAAGTATTTTTGATTTAATCGTGTGCTTTCTGGAGTCGTTCATTCTTTTTAATCAAATTGGTTTTTACAGAATTTGCCGTTCCAACCAAATATTGTGGTTATTTCAATAATTTTCTAATATACTTTTGATACTTGCGATTGTCTCCTGTATGAAATATAACTGTAAGGCTCATTGCTTAGTTTAGTTGAGGCTTCAAAATTGATTTTTTCTGAAGACAATAGTGATTATTTCTGGCAAACATGATCTGCGCGGAAACTGTGTTCTCGCTTTCTAGCCCTTGAGTT
Source organism: Galaxias olidus (assembly GCA_026901105.3). Lineage (NCBI taxonomy): Eukaryota > Metazoa > Chordata > Actinopteri > Galaxiiformes > Galaxiidae > Galaxias > Galaxias olidus. The sequence continues at coordinate 24,049 of JAPMUY010008750.1, forward strand.
TGTCCTCGGTGTGTAGACTGTTAACCGAAGCCTTTTGTCCAAAGCCGCACAATACCACAATTATCAGACAAAAATTAACTGAGACAAATCCTGCATGATTGATATTATATTATATTAGCTTATGTTACTAATTTCTACTAATATATTTTGTTATACTGTGTTTCTGTTTTTTAAACAACATTTTCATACTAATCAGCTTCGCTCTCTCGTTTTCTTTCAGGCCCGTATGACAACAGGACCGTGTATGAGACCCTGGACATAGGCTGGCAGCTCCTGCGTATCTTCCCCAAAGAGATGCTGAAGAGAATCCCCCAGAGCACCTTGGCTGAGTTCTACCCCAGGGAGTCTGCTGCTCGCCACTGAGCTACAGGAAGTCTACCATAGCGATGCTCTGCTTCCACCTCCACCCTTTCGTGCTCTTTTTTTCATCACACCATCTCACTACTACTACTACACCCCCCCCCCCCCCCCCCACCTCAGGGGCTGCTGAAACTAGCGTAGATACACTCCGCCTCTCCAGCCCCGGCCCCCTTAAACCTGCCCCCCCCCCTCACTTCCCCATCCTGCATTTCCTACTGAGAGAACAGAGCAATAATCTCAGCTCCTTCTGTAGGTGTGTTGTACTGTGTCCAGATTGTTTGTATTGATAGTGTCCGTAAGTGTGATAGCTGCATTTCATTTTTAAATGTATACCCGCCCTTGAAATTATAGAAAAGTCCAGTAATTCATTGACTTATGTTACTGCTGGATGGGTTTTTATTATTTGTTTTTTTTGGCCTCTCAGAATGGGATCACTACCAAAAAAGAAGTGAGTCAAAATCATACTGGAAAAAAACACGAGACATTAGCTCTTAAAGGGAAACTTTGCTTCTTCTCTAGGTCTTTCAGTGGTTTTAAGTTGTCCAGTTTGTTTGTGTTATGCTCGATATATAAGCTCAACATTCTTACAGAGCATTATGGTTACTAAACACTTCATATTTTTGACAAAACCACAAAGTCCTCCTCATCGGTACCTTTGTATATGTGGTTTGGTCAGGGATTTATATTGGACATCCAGGCCACTAGAAACCCGATTTCAAAAGTATCTGTGTGTAATGTGAGTGCCCTAATTCTCAGTCATAGCTTATGTTCCTCTTGGTTGTTGTAATTATTCGAGAACTTATACAGAAGATGTTTACATTATCAGTGTTTTTGTTGTATGCTGTAAAGTGCTGTAATGAGGAAAAACTTAACATTCCCATCTATTTAATTGAGAATTGGTTTGCAGACATTGAAATCTATATTGTGTGTTGATAATGATTTGTGTGTTTACTTGTCCATAAATGAATTAAATTATATTATAACTCTGAAATGTTTTAGGTTTCCTTTATGCAGAGAGAAGACTGTTTATAGATGGGTACGGTGAAGAGAGCAGGCCTTTTAAAAGCAGATGCACCTTATACTTAGTGATTTGAGGAATTTATGTGAAGTATTTGTGATCAGCTGCACCCTTGTAATTTGATGGCTGCACCTCGAACTGTAGCAAAGGTAATGCCTTAAACCGGATGTACCAGCACGAACTACTTGCCGCACAATGCGCATACTCGTACAGGTGTGCCAAAAAGAAGGCGCCATCTCCAGTTTCTAGGGTGAAAGAAACGCCAGCTGAGTTGTGATTTATTACTTCTTTGATATATAAGCCGAAGGTACTGTAAAATTGGTTGACAGCTGTCATTGCTATGGCGGCGGAAGAAGGGATGAAAAAGATAGACATAATTGCAAACCTCTCCAGCCAAGGTAAAACGCCACCGATAGTTCCGCCTACTATAATCCTGACTAGCCAAAGCGCCTAAATTATACAGTCATTTGAAACAGGAATGCTCAATGTGATTAAAGCGATGAATTTAAGTAATCTACCTACTCTAGAGTCTCAAAGTTACACATAAAATAAACTAGCATGGGCAAGGCCATTATGAGGACAACAAAGGGTTCAAAGTCCAGCACTCTCAACGGGGAAAGTTCTATGACATGGAACAATTTTTAAAAAAATTCAAACTATTTTCTATTAAAATGTGCACTTCCTCTGGAACCTACGATTTAGCTAGAGATAGATATAGTGGATGTGCGAACATACATGGAAGGGTATTGTCCCCACCTAGGAATTTCGGTGGAAGTAGTAGTGTGTCATATTACAAGCCTTAGGCTACTTCTTATTCCTCATTGTAATATGTAATTGATGCCATTCAATCTTAAAACCAGAATGGAAATCATTTAAACACTTATTAAGTTAGCTCTTTCCAGACCATACAAAAATAAGCTTGATTGGCCTTTGCCTTAATTTGTATGCATTGTACAATAGCATATATTGCAGTTTCAGCAAGTTTTTAATCTTAAAATATAGTAAAGATGTAATTGAAGTGACATGCTCGGTTGACTACAGAGCATGTTAATACAGTAGTAACTAGTTGAGTGTGAGGAAAGCCGCTGTGTCTGTAGGATCCAATCAGAGAGCACACACACCCCAGGGTTTAAACTTGTATTACCCGTTTATAAACCTTCTCTCCATCAGTGTAGAAGTTGGATGGTTACTGATTTGATCCCCGATATACTAATGACTAGTCACATAGTTTTAAGTATAGTATGCATAGATTGATTTGCCCTTGAGCAAGTCTAGGTTGGCTGCACTGTAGCTTGTCATACAATCTTTCCCCACATCCATAGATGTACTGTATGTTTGCAAAAAGACAGAATTCTGTTAAATCTGATGCTGATTCCAACCTTAAGTCCAATGCATTTGAAAAGCAAATACAGAGTGTACTAAAAAAAACAAAAAAACAAATCTGCAATCGGGATAATGTCCATTAAATTATAATTCAGGCTAAGTTACCATCTGCATCCATGGCATATGTAGCCGCAGCCTTCAACTAACTCTTCAGCGTGCAGCCGCAGAAAAACACAAGTCACAGAGTTGGTTTTGGCCCAGCGAGTGGCAGGATATGTTATAAGGGGTGGTGTCGTTGATGAATCAGGTCCCTATAGGAAATAGCTTGCAGACTGAATATGACTGCCATGTATCAGATGGCTTGTCAGGAACCAATGGATATCTATACCCATTCTCATATTTTAACCTGGTCTTTTTTTGGCAAAAATAGAGAAACAGTCATTCATGCTTTAATAAGACAATGCCAATTTGAAACAGGTTACAAAATAGAAAAGGTGAAAATCAAATTTTGGAAAGCTATTTTGTACATACTTACTGTACTAATAATTCTGAAAAGAAAAGCTACACTCCAATTAAATAACATTTTCCACCCATATTAGTTTTAGTTGAGTCATTCTCTCAGATGTGCAATTTTCAGGCTGTTTTCCAAATTGAGATAGTCATGTTGACAAAGGCCATGAGTCAGTCACCGTTATAGATTGAGTCAGATGCTGGTTGAGTTCAGTGACAAAGTTTCCAAATGCTGATTGTTTTAACCTAGTGCATGCCACAAATCCTATAGCGATAACTCAGTTATCAAATGATGCCCATTTTAAGATGGCTTTCTGGTCTCCGTTGTTACCCACAGCTGTTCAAGAATATGAGGTTCTTCAGAGGAAACATGACAAAACAGCAATGGAGGTTAGTGGTGATGATTTCTGTTTCTGGGATCACAGTATACTGTGACTGTGAAAGATTTCTGGCTTTGTTTTAACTTAAGTCACACAATCATGTTTTTTCCTTCCAACTACACTTTTTTCTTACATAATTTTACTTCTTAACATTCTGTTATTACTGTAACATTAATGGCATTGAATGTTACTCATTGGAGGATTATTATGTTTGTGAAGTTATGTATTGTAAATCCCTCTTGAATATGCTAATCCTAACGGCCGCAATATACACACAACTGCTTCTTCTTCTTTTTTTTTTGTTAAAAATTGACATGGATTCAGATCAAGGTTAAGTATTTTTCTTTTTGTCTGGTCGAATCAGTGCAAACGCATGCAGGCAGAACGCGACGAAGCGGTCAAAAGGCTGAATGAGTTTGAGAGAGGTGAGTTATTCTGCCTTTATAGGTTAACCATAAAACACACTGTCCGGATGAAAGGTCTTGCATAACAAACTTTTGCGTCACATATGTTAAGGGTTAACAAAAGTGAATGCCCATTTATAGTTAGTTGTAGTCAAATGTCCAAATCGATGATGATAAACACATAGGCTACATTCATACACACTGCGTTCACATTTTAATTCAGTATAAGCGATATTATTCGCTCCCTACAATGGTATCATTGCTGTTGTACATGTCTTTATTGAGCATAGAGAGTTTCACATGTAGACGAGCCTTTCTGAAGCCATTATGACCTGGTCTTGAATTCTGTTTATAGGCCTATGTTAAACATTTGATTTTGTAATATTTCTTTATTTATTTTTTTCATTCAATACAAAAATATATTTGAGTTGATACTTTAACTATTACGGCGCTGTAGATTCCAATTCAACTGACATTTGAATGCGTTTTGACCTTGTCTTTCCTGGACAAATTCATAAAAAGAGGGCATTCAAATGTCCTCTGAAGGCTAATGCGTTTCCCCTGAATGGGGCCGCTGTTTAATTTCATGAAATGTACTTTCTTCGAGGTAAAGTCCACCACAACTGCCTGTGGATTGATCTCTGGAATATGAATGCCGGTGACAAATGTCAAAGAAGGACCAAATAGTTGCTCTTTGTTCACACAACAGTTTTTTTTTTATGGGAATTTTATCTGAATAAATTTGGCTTCTGTTCATATCCAGTGATTCTCCAGCCAAAACACATATTGTGTTTGACTTTCACGTTAATAGAAGCTGCCTCACTACGCCAAGCAGCTGCATATTAGGACCTATTACGTGATTTTATAGCTCTTAGAAAATTGCTCCTATTCACAACAAAACGCGGGGGAAGAGGGAGAGGGAGAGAGAGAGAGAAGAGAAAAAGCCCCCAACACACAATCATGTCTTTTCAATTGGGGATGGCAAGGTTGATGACAACATGACCATTGTGTTATAATGATAACACCACAAAGGCATCTGCCCCCCTCATCAAGGCTTCACTGCGGCTGCATATACAATTTAATTCACTGCTCTGTCGGCAGCGCTGATACCATTATGCGGTATGTTGACACAGGGGTAATCACTGTCTTTTCTGAGAGGAGGGCGAAAAAGGGGAGCAAAAAAAAAAAAGAATGAAAAAGATGGAGTGATGATGAAGAGGCCAAAACTTACAATTAAGACTGCCAATTCTGACGTGTCAAAACCCCCCGTATCCCGGCACTTGTACACTTTCTACTTCCCGTGCTGTTTATTTACCATGTCTACCAGTAATTATAATTAATGTGTAATTTAGTTCAAGGCGGCCCTTGCTGGTTTTGTGCGGTTCGGCTTTATGGAGTCCATGAAAACGAGGCGGGGGAGGGAAGCCTAGGATGAAACTGGCAGCTAAGTGCTATTCAATGACTGGTGTGGGAGGAACTTTGATATCGCAAGGCACAGACATTCATCAAGTTTTAATTAGGTGTCATCACGAGGAAGGGAAGGCTGCAGGCAACGGTATTAATGCCTTTTTCCCCCTTGTTGACCACAATGTTTAATTAGTTAAGTGGCAGTAAGCGCACTAACTGGGGCTTGTGATTAGGGCTTCAAATTGTGTCGACATTTTTTGACGATGTTTGTTTTTTTGCATGGTAACAGATTTTCTTCTTGGAACATTGGCACCACACAAAACACTTCATTCTGTTTATGTGGTCAATGTAGTTTCACAGAAACAAGTTGCAAGGATTCGAAACGTCGTTATTAACATTTGAATTTCTTTGTAAATTTTGAAATGCCCAGATGGATGGAAACATAGCTAGTGTTATGCTGTGTTTCAGAAACAGGATGGAACACCTGTTTACACCTTTTCATGGATTTATGGTTTTCAAGTTGTCAATAATCCCTTCAAAATACCGGCCTAGACTAATGTCACTGAAGATAAGATACATGGAATACATTGAATGGACTGAATAAAAGACGAGTTGCCTTGGTGAAATAACATTAGTTCACTTTCTGTCGAATGCCAGAGAGAATATGCCTGGCTCATTGCAATTGAAAAATTAGATGAACGTCACAAAAGCGAGTGCAAACATTTCTGGGGTCAGGTGTTACGGCCATAGAGACAGAATAGTAGTAAATAGCACTCTATCTCTGTGGTTATGGCACTCTTACCTCTGCTAATTGTTCCAACAAGACCGTGAAGTGAATTTCCTGATGACGTTTTGATTGGGATGAAATGAAGCTACAAGAAGACCTTGTTATTGACATGACTGCAGTTATTCATTGGTGACTGACGGTTGCTGTTACTTTTTCTTCCTTTCTAGGCGTCATACCCCCTTGTACTGTTCAAGTTCATACTTGATCGATCGTTGTCTCACTGTCCCTGTAATGTCAAAAAAAAAACTCAGTGAAAAAATATCAAGCCCTGCAGATCAAATAAAGAAGTGATCAAATAGCTTTGCCATCCTTTTTCTGTTGTCGTTGCTGAGCCTACAGTGGAATCTCTGCACAGATTATTGAAGTTCTCTTTTTTCCACGTATAGATTACTGACACGGTCAAATTACGTATCACTTCATTACTTTCCCTTCATTCATTCTCAGAGCTCATTGAAATCAGATTATTGCACAGCCCGCACTGCCTTTTACCTCCGTTTGACGCGTTGTTCATGCAATCATTTGTTTGTCTTGTGGCTTTGTGCCCTGAGTATTAAAATGAATCTGAATATGGCCCCAGACCAGTGGAGATTGGGTCTATATGTTTAAACCAGTCTTGTAAAAGGAGAATGACACTTAATGCTTTTAAATTAACATGGTGCTATGGTAACAGGCTATGTGTAAATGTATATATTTTTTTATTCACTCTTTTATTACACATCTTTCTTGTCTCCTCTCTCTCTCCTAAAGTTTCCCACATGGTCATCGAAGAGGTCAACACTGTTCAGGAGAACCTTGAAATTGAGAGGACATGCAGGCAGAGTATTGAAGCCCTAGCCTCAAAGGTGTGTGCATTTCATAATGTCAGTGTTGATAGTTGTATTCATGACTTTGGATGGGATCACATTTTTACACAGGCAATTTCAAAGGTACACCGCCACATAAATATCATTAAAAAAAAAGAAAATATAATACTAAGCAATCACTCCGCTGTGTTGTTTTGTTCACAATTCCCTCGTATTTTCTGTGTCAAATGGTCTTTGATTCTTTCGATTCAGGGCACACTTTTTCAGTAGGGTGCCAGCCAAAATGTTCGTTGTAATTTTAGAGTGGGGAGGCTGGCAAAAAGTGATTTTGCCTGCCTCTGCTGGTGGACTCATCATTGTAATGATTACTCACACAGTTGTTTGGACTAAAGCCTTGGAATCCACCTGGCAGTGCCAGCGGGCAGAAAAGGAAGGGGTGGGCTTGGGTGTGTGTGTGTGTGTGTGTAGGATGTGAGACGGGGTGTGTGTGTGTGTAGGGTGTGAGACAGGGTGTGTGTGTGTGTGTGTGGCTAGGGGGTGAGACGGGGTGTGTGTGGCTAGGGTGTGAGACAGGGTGTGTGTGTGAAGGGTGTGAGACAGGGTGTGTGTGTTGCTAGGGTGTAAGACAGGGTTTGTTTGTGGGTAGGGGGTGAGAGAGGGAGTGTGTGTGTGTGTGTAGAGGATGAGACGGGATGTGTGTGTAGGGTGTGAGACAGGGTGTGTGTAGGGTGTGAGACGGGGTGTGTGTGGGTAGGGTGTGAGACAGGGTGTGTGTAGGGTGTGTGTAGAGTGTGAGACGGGGTGTGTGTGGGTAGGGTCTAAGACAGGGTGTGTGTGGGTAGGGTGTGAGACAGGGTGTGTGTGGGTAGGGTGTGAGACAGGGTGTGTGTGTGTAGGGTGTGAGACAGGGTGTGTGTAGAGTGTGAAACGGGGAGTGTATGTGGGTTGGATGTGAGACAGGGTGTGTGTGTGTGTGTGTGTTTGTCTGTGTGTGTGTGTGTGTGAGACGGGGTGTGTGTATGTGGGGTGTGAGACGGGGTGTGTGCAGGGTGTGAGACTGTGTGTATGTGTGTGTGTGTGTGTGTGTGTGTGTGTGACGGGGTGTGTGTATGTGTAGGGTGTGAGACGGGGTGTGTGTGCAGGGTGTGAGACTGTGTATGTGTGTGTGTGTGTGTGAGGGGGGAGGAGGGCTTGGTTATGGGAAAACTGATCGTTTTGGGAGTGTGTGATCCTTCCCTTGCTTCCTCATTCTCCTCACCCACCTGCTGTATTTTGTTTTCTTTAATTTCCTAATTTAGCTTCACTCAACTTCCTCTACCCGTCCCAGTTTCCCACGTGTGCACAATTATGATTAACTTGAGTCATTTTTGGTCATCACTTGCATACCATAAAAACAACAGATTCATAGAACAGTATGATTTACACTGCATTTGCTTCCAGATAAAGTCTCCAGTGTATTTAAGCCTCACAAACACACAAACACCACTTTTGGGTACTCCCATTTCAACATTTTACAGTGTTAATGATGTGTCATGGTAACTTAGTCCCGTGCAAAGTTAGGTTAGTGCAAGCATTTGTAAAACCAGGCTGGTGGTAGAACTTTATATGTTGATGGCAATGAAGTGGATGGTTAGATAACGGTCTATGGTTGATAAATGCAAATGTGAACCCAACGTGAAGGATGTGGCACAGATGCATGGAGATAGCAACACCAACAACACTTCACATAGTTCACCACAAGGCCAACCTTGTAAAAAAAAAAAATTGTTCTCCTATACCTTTCACAGCAACAATAACAGAGCAAAATAGGACAAAATATATTCCTTCTTTAGTAAAAACCGTCTTGTGCGGGGCGCAAAATGCACTTGCAAACATTGAAGGGGAAAAAAAGACCTAAGAGCCTTGAATGGCATTTTGCAGTGGTGAAGCTCAATTGTACTTCCCTGGGTCAGATGGAGTAGGAGTAGACTACATAGCCTTTTCCTTGTACCATAACTATTGAACCAAATCGGTATGTATGCGTTCAATAAATGTGTTACATTTAGAATACACTTCTTGTTTTTTTTGTAGTCGATAAATATGTTTGACTGCAAGTTATCTGGAAACCAATGGGAGGGCAATTTCTGCCTTTCTAACTGTGCCAGAATGTTTTATTAGCCCATTTATATTTAAATCGGGAACCCCAAATAATTTCTGAAGGCATTGCAAAAGAACGACAGCCAAATTGACCACTGTATGTGAATCATTTGATTAATTTCTCTGCAGTCTGAAATGACAGTAATTCTCCCTGCCAACGGGCTCCAAGGCCACGAGAGGAGCAAAAAGAAAAGTTTCAATCAAATTCTTTAACTCCCCAACATTTTGAATTAAAAAGCAATGATAGCAAGTGTGAAGCAAATTGCAACCAGTCAAATCAGAGCGCAATCCTAGCGCTTGACATTGTTGTGTTGATCTCTGATCAAAGGGAAGATGAGGGGGGCTGTGACTTTGTAATAGTGACCTCCGGAGACTTTCCTCCACAAGCGGGCCTTGATTTCTCCGAGTATGTAATTTCATATGTTTCCTCTCATCAATAGTAGATTATTATCAAAAGATTGTGATTCTGTGTTATGTTGTTGATTGCATTTCGGAGAGAGATGCACACTGAAGGGCATCATCAAAAGATGGAATTGCTGCAATCTGTGCCGACCGGGATGCCATTAATAAATACCTCTTTAATGGATTTCTCATTTTTTTCCTTCTCTGTCGACTTTTCCAGATGGAAACTATATATAAAAATATGCATAATTGGCGGCCATCTCGCGCCCATAGGCTTCATTAGACTGTATGTGGTAGTGTTCATCTTAATTGACACATATGGCCGTCCTAATAGGAGAGGTTTGAGAAATGGAATGTGGCAAACGTGGCAGTTCAGTATGGACGGCTTGCGTACCACCGATCAAATTGCATTGCATTTAGGCAAGAGAATGTGTAGGAATACACACGTGCAAAGTGCTATACAGAAAATGCTGGATGCAAATTGACCACGTCCCATAAAGTACTGTGATTATGTCTGAAAGCAGAGATATGCCCCCCCCCCCCCCCGTTTCCCGTGCCATTCTAATGCGATGTCTGTTATTCCCCAACGTGATTATTGCCTTTGCATCCCTCTTCTCCGAAACCACGTCCTGGTCAAGTGTGTGATTTAAGGAATGAAGGAATGAGGAGATCAGAGCAGCGTCTCGGATGACATATCGTGCTCCGGGTTTGCTCTTTCCCACCTTAATTCAAAATATCCTTGAGATGCAATAGCGAGGCACTATCCTTTTTATTTTTTCCAATAACAACAATGAAATGGACAGATATCTTTAGTGGTTTGTCCTGTATGTAGTTTATTGCATGCAGAAATATACTATAACCTCGTGCTGATTTTTTTATATTCTAGTGCTAGGTAATCTCAAATAAAATTTAGCTGATTTCCATTTGATTTCAAAGTGTGGCTGTGTTTCTTTTTGGGGATAGTGTTTCAGATGAATTTAAGTGTGAAGATGTTTATTTGAAACAATTCAAAACGTTTTTGAACACCTATCACAATGCTTTTGCTGCCGTCTCTTTAGGATTGCACGGTTTCTACCCGTTTGCCCTTCCAACAGTTCCACTAGAAAATATCTATTAATGTTTTGTATATCCCAGCCCTTCACCTGCTTGGCTGGCATCACTTCAACCATGATTCCACCTTCTTTTTTTCTTTATTGTTTTGTTTTTACCTCCCTTGTAGTTGAGTCGTCAGAACCGGTCCCTGAAGCGGAAAAGCATGATGCTGCTCGCCCACCTTGGCCCAGAGAGCATTGCAGAGATCGACCTGGGAGAGGAAGAGGAGGAGGAGGAAGATGAGGTGGAAGAGGAAGAAGAGGTGGAAGAGGGGGAAGAGGCAAAGGAGGGTGGAAATGTCCAGTCAGGTGATGGGACCAACCTCACAGACCGACTCCAGCACACAATCTCAGGTGTTTTTGTTTTTTTCTTCCATTTTATTTTTATTTTTCGATGCAAAAAAATTCCCATATTCTCCCTAGCTGGTTACATGGTCATGGTTACCTCTTGGAAGACATGACTGTCAGGGTAATGTCTTGGATGGCATGTTAGGAGGAAATATCACGACATGTACCACTGAAAAGGCCTGCTTTACATATAGCTAAACACACATCATGTTCAATGCTGTTAACCTTCAGTCACTGTGCAGCTTGTGAACTTGAGACGTTCAGTGTGACATTAAGTCAAGGTTTAATAACGCTAGACATAAAGTAAGAATGATATAGTGTTGTATAGGAAAACAGAACTGCAGTCAGGCAACTGATTATATGTATTTGTTTACATGGAGCAGAGCTTCAGAATAAACTGCAGTTGACACTGGAAGACAACAAACAAGCCACACTTTCTCTGGAGGCTGCAAGGCAGCAGTTAAAGGACGTCAGGGCAGAAGTAAGTAAGGCGCTGGAGAGCAATCCGTTTATGACCTACCGTAGATAAACACACAGTTGTTGTTTTATCATATCTAGAACCTATGTGACATCGCAAAGTAGGCATTTCTGGGGCTTTAATATGCTCTGCATTGAAAATATGGTACTTTTTCTTTGCCCCCCCCCCCCCCCCCCCCCTCTCGCCATGGCAGCTGCTGAAGGAGAAGCATGAAAACACAGTTTTAATTGCGGAAACGGTGCGGCAAAAGAAGCTGTTGGCTAAATACAACAGAGGTCAGTAAGAAACCGTCTCTTGCATGAAAACGTTCATCGTATTGACTCCAGTGCTTGCTCCCGGGTGCCCCTCTGCTGCAACGCAAGGCGCGTGTCCGCTCAGAATGGAACAGCCTTGAGTGGTTCTAACGCGTGCTGAAAGAAGAGTCAAGTGAAGACTGAACTCTACTTACTATACAGTTTATGCTGTTCGATTCCTCCGCCGAATTATCTGATGACACATTCAAGTCATCGTTCAGTATAGAAGAAATAAGCAGACTAGGTTATTTTTTTATTTTATTTTTTACATGACATTTGCCATGAAATAAAAAATATAAATGAAATCTGAAATTTCTTTTTGGTTACAAGGTTTTTTGAACATGGTGACAAAATCATCTAAGTCATGAGGCTCCCATGAAATCGTTACATTTCTGTAGGGTTATCATTGCAGGGCAGTTCATTTTCTAAATATGTTCCCTTTTTAATATGATAACATTTTGACAGTTATAGGCAACACAAAATCAATTTTAGATCAAGTTACCACTACATCAAGGCACTATAGTTATAGTTATATAGTTATAGTTAGGTCCAATGTTATATTGTTAACCTATCACTTCCAGTCGCTCATTCATTTAAACTATTGGCGGTTCTACAGTAGCTGTAGCAAACCTTTAAGACGTTTTAATAAGTAGTTCTATCGCTTCCCACGAGGAACCTTTGGCGCACCTGAAACGTATTTAAACTATTATCCATGGAGAGCGGTGCTGAAATATTGACCACATACGGAATCTTGACAGCCGGTGAGACACGTGTTAGGAATATCTGACCTTTAACCTCTTTGTGACCTTAACGTGACATAACCATCTACAATGTAGACTTACTGGAACAGCCCCCAATATGGGGTATACTTTAGTCGGGTCTGGTCCGGTCAGGCCAGAGCATTAATTACAATTACTATTACTACATTACTATTCTCTGAGCTTTGGCATACTACAAATAAACATGCCAGTAGTGTGCAAGATACTAATTAGACCTCTTTGTGACCTTAACGTGGCATAACCATCTACAATGTAGACTTACTGGAACAGCCCCCAATATGGCGTATACTTTAGTCCGGTCAGGTCTGGTCCGGTCAGGCCAGATCATTAATTACAATTACTTTTGATTACTATTACTACATTACTATTCTCTGAGCTTTGGCATACTACAAATAAACATGCCAGTAGTGTGCAGGATACTAATTAGACGTCACATTTATTATGTTGTTGAGTACACAAAGTAGTAGGAGGTTCCAAACGCAGAACTTATTTTCAGAGGAATTGTAAGAGGAAGTGGGAGGATGACATGACTGCAGTTTATATTTAAAGTTTAGTTCATTGTAACAGCAGAGGTTTAACTAAATCCTTATTGAATGGCTAAAATGAAGAACATATATTTTGATATTGTAAAATGATATATCATATTTATTGTATTATATATATGTAATGTTGTATTTCTTCCTAGTTTCTCTGTTTGCTGTGGATGAATACGAGACGCTGCAGGAAAGCCTGAATCTGGAGAGGGACCTCCGGGCAGAGGCGGAGGGCTTTGCTCGAGAGGTAAGTCTTTAGGCACCCATAACAGGGTTATGAGATTTGGATGGATATTTCTGTCAGCTTAACATGTCACCTCAACTTTGATTAATAGGATACTTTATCAATCCCATTTTTTTTTTCCTGCCAGACAATCATGGGATGATCATTCAATGGTAGATTCATTATCTTAGCTTAAGGAACCACCGCAGTCATCCCAATATCCATCTCCTTAACGTTTGTCCAGATTAATGCCATTGTTCCTGTCCATCTAATCAGCATTCTGGATTCCTCGTTCATTACTTTCTCTTCTTTTTTTTCACTAGAGGTTACCATTTGTATTCCTACCTGGAGTCTAGGTACCGGCCCCCTCTGCATAATGAGGGACATGTTCTATGCCTATCCCCAATCAGACATCTTGAATGGTCTAATTTGTGCTGAGCATGGTGCAATGTACCAATCTAAAAGTACAGACCGTGCTGCTCAAGTCAGAGAATAATCAGGCAATCATAGTCTCAACACACACTGTGATGGTCAATATTTCATCCTCGTCTTGACAGCAGAGCTGGGCACCGAAAGGTCTCTGGGATGTCGGTCAGCAGTAGTTATGCCCAGTAAACCTGGAAATGGCCGACAGCTAAGGCGTTCTCTGTGAACCCGTCCAGATGCTGGTTGAGCAGAAGAAGCTGAACAGACAGAGTCACATCCTGCTCCAGAGCAGGGAGCCCGGGGAGGCTTTGCAGACGGCCCTCAGAGATGTCACCGCTGTCACTCAGGAGCTGGAGAGCCTGCGGCTGGAGCACCAGCAACAGGTAATGGTATGGAGGTTGTTGCCGAAAGGCACGTGGTACAATTCGTCTACTACTGAACTACTGCATACATTCCTTCTGATAGCACGCTGTAATGTCTGTGGGAGAATTAAAAAGATCGCTGTTCAGATCAGTCTCAATATTTAACACGATCTCCCGCAGAACTGTGACAAATTGCTTTATGGCACAAGGAAGTGCGTCACCAAGTCAGGAAGAGATGCCCATACTTGGAGTATAGTTGTTGATCGTGCTGATGATATGGTGTGACCACGAGCTTGTCTACTTTGCGACGGTTAGGGAAAATAAGTGCATCAAGGAAACGGTAGGGGTCGCCAAAATCACCTCCGACAGATAAAGTGCCTCGAGTAACTTTAAGTATTTTGGAGTTACAGTGATCAAAACAGTTCTCAAAGATTCACACTCTAAAAAAAGGACCAGAATCTTCATGGCTTTAAACTTATAAACATCTTTGTGAAAATCTACATGTCCTTTTAGCACAATAATAGAATGCCTTTCCATTCATAATGACCGTGAGTTTCTTATATTAGTTGACTTTGGTTCGATAGGCAAGTAGGACAACACAAATTGCCAAGGGTCATAGTGGAAATCATTTGACATATCCTCTCCATTCAATTTGATTCCAAGTCCAAAGCACTGTTCCCTCACTGCTGCTGGGAGCTTGATGGAGGTAATTATGCATAAGTAGGATCACCGATCTATCCTGTACTGGGGATGGATGTGGGCCATACCCTCCATTTAAAGAACAATCAACCCATTATTCGAGGAGCAAAAAGAAAGAAAGAAGGTAAACGCTGACTGGCAACCTCCCAAAGCTCCTTCAGAAATTATCACTTGGACTACAGGAAGTGCTTGTGGCAGTGAGGCCTAACAGCGTCCTTTGCAGTGGTTTTAAAAGAGAAGACAGATCCCCGTTTACCTTTGTGAGGAAGGAAGAGAGGAAGGGAACGATTCAATTCGAAAACGTCTTTCAAAACCAAATCTTACGATTTTGTCACACGTGACGGATTTTAACCTTGAAACTAGTTGTACAAAATGTGGCATACAGTGCAGCAGTTTATTTATGTCAAGTTACCGATCCAATTCTTGTGTGTGTGTGTGTGTGTGTGTGTGTGATATTTGGTGGGTCCCCAGTTGAAGCAGATGGAGGAGCGGTTGAAAGGCTGTGAGCTGCGGAGACAATTGACAGCGTTAGGAGTAAAACTTGAACTCCTGGCAGAAGAGAAAGGGGAGTACGAGGAGAGGTGCTTCAAGGCTGAGGTGGAGGTCAAGGATCTACGGTTTACTGGTGAGTAAATATTTGGATTTGAAAAGCACACTGGAGGGACATTGTGCCGTCTCCTGTGCACCCTTCGCTAAGTAACACCATACCACACCTACTCAGCTGGGCCCTCGTGTCACAGTCTGACCGTGAGATGTCTTGTACATCCTAATGAAGAAAAGAATAAATAGCCAAGAGGAGTCCCAACAATGTATTTCTCTTGAACCACTCGCACGGAATTCCTTTGTCTGGCTGACAATTTAATGGTCAGCCTTCATCACCTTGGAGCTCTTCTGTTGTTGTTTTTTTTACCCCTCCTCTCATTCTTATTTGACTGGCTAGTTGAGCAACTTGAGAAGAAACTTCAGGCCGCCACTAACCCACATCCTGCTCCGGTTGGTCCACCTCCTCCTCCTCCTCCTCCTCCTCCTCTGCCTCCACCCCCAGCCCCAGCATCTAACCCGCTCAGGTGAGAGGTTCACAAATGCAAACGTTATTTAAGCATTAAGCACCTACAAGACACTAATTAAATGTGGCCCTTATATAATTGCACATTCTTTGGTGCATATTAGTGGTGGAATATATCAAATATTAATGCAATATCTCCTTTGGCTGGTCTAGTTGAACCAAAATGTCTGACCTCTCTCACAAAACATATCTAACAGTGTACAGAAATATATATATATATACAGTACTGTGCATAAGTTTTAGGCACGGGATGCGGTTTTGAAGGCGAAGGGTGGTCACACCAAATGTTGATTTGGGACAGATTTGCTTTGCCCTCACTTTGTATTTTATGAATTGATAAAAAATAAACAATTAACGTTTATATTTTTATGTATTTATATCTTTTCCTGACTTTAAAAAAGTTTAGTGTGCAAAAAGTTTTAGGCAAGTGTGAAGTCTTTAAAGTTATAAAATATAAATGTTAATTGTTTATTTTTTTGTATCAATTCATAAAATACAAAGTGAGGGAAAAGCAAATCTGTAGCAAATCAACATTTGGTGTGACCACCCTTCAAAACAGTGTATCCGTATATATAAAACACACACATATAGAGCTACAGCCACACCGGTTTATCAAATAACCGACATACTATACCCGCTCAGAGAACAACAATCTTTACTTCTTAGTTTCCTCCTCAAATTGATATCCTATCACATTTTATTTGTGTGTGTTTTTAGCGCACTGCTGTCAATGATACGAAAAAAGCGAGATGTCGACAATGGCATTCCATTAGTGGTCCAAGACTCTGCAAAGAAGCCAGGTACTAACCCTTTCATTTATGTTTTAAGCCCTTTCACACAACTCCTCAGGTAATGTGTGGACTGATCTGTATTTCTGCACAGTAGTCTTAAACCTTGAACCTCTCCTTTGATCGTGGAATGAAGACCAAATCTAATGCATCACAGCACAAGTCCTGACTGTAGGTAGTGTTTTTGTTGTTATCGTACAAACCTGCGGAGTCAAAGAAGCATTTGAAGAAAGAGCCGTTTGAGCTGGTGTTATAAGGACAATTTTTGACCCAATCCCCTTAACCGTTTAGTTGAGCAATTGTGGAAACGTTTTCTGATGGTATTTTGCAAACTTCATGTACTTTGAAGTATGGGTATGTATTGTATTTTAAACTCAGCTTAAGTGTGGCCATTGTGCTTGTTGATTTTACCAAAAAAACACAGACTGTATTTGGAAACGTTTACTGCCAATATTAAAATCAAAATACATCCGTAAACACTGGTAATACTGGGGATTTCTGGCAATTTAGAAATGCATTTGTATTATTGCATAATTAATTATTACCCAGGGGGTCTAGTTCAGACATTATTATTGAATATTATTCGGCTTTCCAAAAACCGATAGTTCTAAACAATACGATTAAACCATGAGCAACAACTTAACATTGTTTTTTTTAATTCATTTGCAAATGTGTTTAGTGTTTTCAAATAATATTTTTATTGGAAAGACAGGGTTGTGTAACAAAGCATATAAAGTCTGTTTATTGCATGTAAAGTCTGTTTATTGTACATACACTTGTTCAGACTATCAGTGTCGACCAGTCACATTTAAACCCACATTGTGAGGTCACACAGTGGCTCCCTGTTGTAGTAGTAGGGCCATGTACAAACGTTAACTAGTACACAGTGTTGGGAATAGGAAAAGCCAACTTTGACGAATGGCCTTACAAAACCAAAGCTTTATCAAAACAAACTTTGCAGTGTCACACTGAAAGGAATGTTCCTCATGAGGACAGTGATTGGGGACAAAGAATTGCAAAGGATTTCATATATGAGGTAGAGCTGTTAGCCTACTCAAAGTTGTAAAACATGCTAACATCATACAAAACTTATTCAATTGATCTTATAACCCTAACCCTCACCATGTTTGGATTAAATGCTAACTGTAGGTCACAGGTTGAGATAATTGTTGTTCTCCCGTCATTCAGCATACACTCACAAAACATCTTTTTTTTGTGACCAGATGTTCTTACAAGTAATAATTAACCTTACTTTTAGTCTGATTATTTTCAACTCAGGTGCCAGCTCAATCCACACCTATATTCTAATTTATTTTAGGAAGTGGCCTGTGCGCTTTATTCTGCCCCCTACCTGTCCTGTGGTACTTCAATTCATCTTATTCATCTTAAACTTTACCTACCTTCACCTCATAACAGGAAAGACCCAAGTACCGTTAAACATACAAGTCAAAAAAAGTTCCAGTGCTAAGTAATTTCTGCACTTAAGAATCGCATGG
Source organism: Galaxias olidus (assembly GCA_026901105.3). Taxonomy (NCBI): domain Eukaryota; kingdom Metazoa; phylum Chordata; class Actinopteri; order Galaxiiformes; family Galaxiidae; genus Galaxias; species Galaxias olidus. Next base: position 42,161 of record JAPMUY010008750.1, read on the forward strand.
AGTTGGATGGCCTTTTTTTTAATAGAGGAATGACAGATGTGAACACTGCAATCGAACAGTAGAAGGACACACATTGTGGGGTCTTATGATGAATTCTAGACTCAAACCTTTGGCATTGACTTGGTATGTCAGAAAGTTACATTCTTCAATTTAAATGAACAAAAAACAAACCTTGAATATTTGGATCTGGTGGGACATTGACAGAGCATGCTTAACCTTTATTTTTCATCTTTCGTTTTTCAATCTCTGAAGTTTGCATTGAAAGCTGACTTGATCGAGTTTTTAAATGTCTTTACCCCTGAATAGTTCAACTAGTTTGGATGGAAAAAAACATTTTACATTAAAAAGAAACAAGGTATAACATTTTCTGATTTCTTCTAAAGTAACTAAATACCTCAACTGTGTTTTATTTCTTAAGGTTAGCTATGTTGAATCATTGCTCTGTCAATATTTTTTATTTCATTTCAGTACTTAATTAATGGCAGTATTATAGAAATATTAAAATTTGTTTTTTATACTAATTTCTCCCCAGGGAACCTTAAGTGGCTGTTTTGCAAGTCATTGACCTAGCCTAACATTTTTTAATTCTAAAGTGAAAATGGAGTCTTAATGAATTAAACATTTCACACATACTTTACTATGGCTAAAATTACCTACAGTTTGCTCATACTCAACCCTTAGAGCCTTAAACATATTTGAGTAAAGGACCTCACAGAAGTCCAAAAATTCAGAATCCAAAAGGATTATTTATATATGGTAGCTTTGGAGAGAGGCACAGTATTAGGGGGTCCTATACAATATTCAGTATGTATGGAAACAACTGTTTTAGACGCTGTTGGACACCATATCAGGCCAGTTGATTGTTTGGTTTTCTGCCATACTAATATCAAATGTGTTTTTTGACTGACTTTTGACTCCTTCGTGAAAGAGCTTGACGTCAGGCAACAGGCAGTAGATGAAATGATGCAGAGGATTAAGAAGGGGATCCACCTTCGGCCCGTGGCCCAGACCCCCAGCAGAAGCAGACAGGTATAGGTTGGTCCCGTAAAGCCATTAAAATCACGTTATGGCTCTGATCATTTCGTAATGACCAGAGAGCTCTCAATAACAACGTAAAGGAGGAGCAAAAAGTTTACTTTTTTATTTTGTCAAAAAATAGAAACAAAGTATAACCCCCCGTCCAAATAAGTTGCCCTAAGTAGCAATTTATTACTTTACAGCATTGTAAATAAATACATATTCTATTATATGCTTTATATTATTAGTATATTAGTATATTATATGCTTACTTTGACTGCTTTGTTTGTTTTTCAGGTCAAAGTGCTTTAAATAACCATTGCGTATGTGTGAAAGTAAATGTAGCGTTTTTTTCTCTCGATAAAACCCAGAGATGTCTGAGCTTCCTCTGTGACTCTTGGAAAATTGTATACCATTAGGCCCCTTTTCTTTGCAGCAGTTATCAATAATGTGAAGATCGGAACATTTTCTAATGAGTCAAATTATTCTATTTGGATGCAGTTCCTGCTTTTAGAAGTGTTATGTTGAGCCCCAGTGTCTTTTCACAGTAAGGGGTAGGAAGCATAGTTTAGCCTTGGTTACTGGCTGAGTATGGATCAAGAGGGGAGCATGTCTTCCTGAAACAGCCTTTTTATTTATGAAACCATTGTTGTCATTTTTTCATCAGATTCAAAGACTACCTACAAATAATGCCATACAGGAACTCAAAGGAATTATGGTAATGGACCTTTCAACCAACAGGAATGTCAGCCATTATTTGTTTTCCAAACACATTATAAAGCATTATTTCTTGTCAACACATTGCCTACATATCTTGTTTATTGTTGAAAGTTTGATATATTCTTGGCAACAGGGACCAGGAGAATGTGGTTTCCAGACATATTACAGTATGTTTATTTTTGGTTCATAATGTACAGGGGAATTTCAAAAGACCCTCCCCCCAAACTGAGGCAGAACCTTCTTCACCAGACAGTGTGGCAGAGCTCGAGAAAATTCTCCTGAGAAGACGGGGTGCCCTTGAGACCACACAGGAGAGTAGTAAGTTTGGCCTCTTTTCAATTGTTAAACTCTCAAGAATTGACTGATAGTAGACATACTCTCGATTATTTATTTTTCCGCTTATGTTTTATTCCCTTTTCTTTCTACTAACAACTAGGGATGTATTTGTCACCTGAACAATAGCATTTAGATGAGCGATCTAACATCCAGTACACTTTGGAAGGCATCTGTGCGAATTATGATTTAAAAATACACACAATTCAAGTGACCCTTCTTGTGTCATAACTACACTTGTTGGTGTTACATATATACATTTCAATAAAGGAAATGTTGTTGTGTCCAGCAACCGTTAGTTTTGAGTCTGTCGTAAAAAAAAGAAAAAAGAAAAAAAAAAGATAAAGATATCCTAAAGTGTAGGCCCACCAAAGCTGATACCAAAACACAGTAACAGCTTCCTAAAAATACAATCATGTTTTTGGAACTAAACCTTATTGAGTGCTTTAAATAACTGTTATGGCCGTCTTTGTCTTTCTGTAGGTCATCTGTCCTCCGGTAGTGGGCTGGATATAGGAAGGGTGAGACAGGGCCCAGGGCAAGCCAAACCCACAGGACATCTCGCTGTGCTAGATTCCTCTAACGGAGTCTCATAGCATCTTGAAAACGAAGGTCGTGTGTGATAGGGTGAGTGTGGCATATGTAAAGGTGGCTTTCTCACAACCGATTCCGAGTTTTGTGTTCAGTATGTTATGGGTGGGAAACATGGACATTAAGAGTTCACTTATAACAATAGATTCGGCCTTAACGTGAGTATGAGTGTGCAAAATTATGGTAATCTGGGATAAAATAGTCAAACATGAAAAAAGCTTTCATTTTTGTGTTTGCACGATTTGCTAAAACATAATGGGTAACAACAAATATGTTTTTTTATGTGGTATTTTAAGAAATAAAGAAATCTTTACATTCACATTATTAAACACACTGTACCAACAAAGGTATTGTCCTGTATTCTAAGTTCCCATGATAACAGACCGTTCCTAATTGAAGAAATCTAAGAAAAATTTATATGTATTTTTTTGTATATTGTATATATATATATATATATATATATATATATATATATATATATATATATATATACAAATAAAAAAGTGAGCTTCAGTTTCATTACAGTTACACTAAAGGTTTGATCTTATGTAGCACCCATAAATTTATAGTGGAACGCAATCTTCTAAATGTTGTATTGTTTCCTGGAGCGTTTTCCAGTGGTTTTAACTGCTGCACAGAGGCTTTACATTGGGGGACATTTAATTTGGGTGAAATTAAATATGTCCAAAATCCCATAGGCTTTATTTAACTTTCCACTAATGCTGTAGGTGAATCCAAAACTGACACATGCTTTGTTTGTACTGTAAGGATATGTCGACAGGCTTTTGTAGCCTTGAACATTTTGCCAAACAAAAGTATTCTTGAAATTGGTCTGTCTAGACCAGTATTAACCTTGTAGTCTCCCCATGAGCAATTACAGGGCAAGGTGGCAGATTTTGTTTCCACTGCTCTCTCCCCTGTTGTATGCCCCCTTTTGTCCGTCACAGAGAACCATTTTGTTTGGGGCAGTGGTGCTTCTCCTATCTATTTGTCACTGCATTCATTGTGGCCAGAACAACACGTCGAAGACTTAAGAAAGCATGCAAGTGCACAATGTCAGGCTTAGTTGGTAGTGCCATAATTTGAGCGGACTCTTAATGTTTGTCCATGTCAACTGAAAAGTTAAGCCATCGTTATGTCTAATAAGTAAAAGACAACCAAAACGAACAAGCTAGCACGCTTAGTTGAACATTACGGTGGATTTTCAATTGTTTTTTTTCTTCTTCTAAACACGTGCCTAAATTTCCTAAATTTGAAGTGAGTGGTGAAACGCGAGATAATTAGAAGTGCCGGCGTACAGTCCCTGTTGTGTGATGCTCTGGACTTAATATTGAGCTGTGGTACCATTCGCTGTTGTGCGAGGCTCTGGACTTCATACAGGGCTAAGGTACTATTCGCTGAAAGGCTCTGGACATTATGCAGCGCTAAGGTACTATTTGTTGTTAAGGAAGGCTCTAGACTTTATGCAGAGCTATGGTACTATTTGTTGTTAAGGAAGGCTCTAGACGTTTTTCAGAGCTATGATACTATTCGCTGTTAAGGGAGTCTCTGGACTTAATACAGAGCTCAGGTACTATTCGCTGTTGTGCAATGCTCTGAGTAAGGCTCTGTAATTCATACAGAGCTAAGGTACCACAGTAGCGAAAGCCACAATCCCTGTACACCGGGAATGAAATTTAATGCGTCAAGACTGTTTTTTTCTTACTTTCTTTTAATGTATCGGACTGGTCGTAATCCAGCTTTGCAGGGAGGGACTTTTAGTAAAGGTGTTTTTTTTGTTTTTTCCGTGGCTGCGTATAGGAAAGGAAGTGTCCCTCCTTAATTTGATTTACGACCAGAATGTGTCTCACTCTCATGAAAGGTTGGGTGGACAAAAGGAGCTTGGGCTTAAGCGATTTAGCGCGTACCAAAAAACTCGGAAATTACCAATTGTGCCGACTTACGTTCGTTTTCCTCATGCCCCCTCCATTTTCTCATGACAAAGAAAGATGAGGTTAACTCTTAATTATCTCCAATAATATCCCAGGGGATAGAGTGTCATTGGGGGACTTACTTGCTTCAGTAAGTTGCACTGAACGGTGAAGGGGTGGGCAAGAGAAAGCGGAGAGAAAGAGTGCAACAGAAGATAGGATCTTTGTATTCACGGGTATTGTAAGGCTTCTTCCCCTTGCTCTGAACAGACCGCTGCTGAAAAGCCCGTTAGTTCTGAAGAGAGATTCTTGAGCTTCTTTCCCCTACATATTTTGTCCCCAAAACATTTCTAAGATTTCTGGTTGAAACAGAGCAAATTATCAGTTTAATGCCTATTTTCCCCCAATCTGACACCTCAGAGCGTTGACATTGATTGACAGGCCATCAAGGGGGACTTGTAATTACCTAAGGCCACGCTGTGTGCTTTCTTTCCTGGAGCGAGCCACCCCTATTTCTCTTGCCATAAACCAATACAATGCCAACTTGTGCTGTTTTTGTATGTTGTCCTGGCAATTAGGGAGCCCCCTTTTTTGAATGCCTGGGAAACACTTATTTCAACTATTTTGTTAGTCATTTTGTGTTTTTTCAAAACGCGGTAATTGCCTGGCGGGGAAGCCATAGTTGCACAGGACCAATGTTGTCGGCTGTCTATCTGCCCTTGTTGTCCGTTTGCCTGTCTGTTTTATATACACACTTTCATTGATTAGAGGTTTCCTGCAGCTCTCCTGCACAGCTACAGAAAAAGGCACACAGGGCACACACACACACACACACACACACACACACACACACACACACACACACACACACACACACTGACAATGGGAAGGCAATGGAACTCTCTTAACATGCATACTTTTAATATTCTAAAAATAATGGAAAATGAAATAGAATAGTGATTTAAAAACAACTTATCTTGACAGGCCCTCATTTACGCAGCTGGGAGGTGGTGTTTTTTTTCTCTCTCTCCTCCCAGTGTTCTTTTTGGCATCTTTGCCGGCCCCTTCTAACAGCTGCCCCTTGTATTGCCCTGGCACTGTGGATCCCTACAACTGGTCGAGGCAAACGTTTCAGGTCTTTACAAAGTGACATAATCGTTTCCTCTTGGACTTGTGGAGGCGCGAGAGTGGCGAGGAGCTGACCAATTTTGAAGGGGCTTTTTGTGGCACAATGAGGTGGCTCGATTTGTTTGGCAACACTCAGAAAGGCTCAATGTGTGCTGTGGCATTTCTCTTAATTGGCTCGTCAAATACTTCCTTTCTTCCCTCCTGTTTCTTTAAACAGGAAGTTACCTCATCAACTGAACACTGTTCTTTCACTAAACCATGTTTGGGAATAATATTACTTATCGATGATTCAATATTTATCCTGCACTCCTTATGAATCAATTGAAAATATCAAAACTAAATTCTGCCCCCCCCTCCCCCCTTTTAGTAATCCACAATCATCCATCTCTGCTCAACACTCAGCCGTTCATTGAGTTTGATGAGCGAGAGACACCCTTGAGTCCCCTTCACTTTTATCTCTTAACTGTTTCATCTGTTTCTCTTCAGATAATAGGTCTGCACCTGCAGTGATGCAGTCAGCGCTGGCGAAGACAGCCATTGCTTGCAACACAACAATACACACAATCTAATGTATAGAGAAGTCAAAAAGGATGTAATGCTTGTAATCTACAGTTTATTAACTCTATTCAATAAATCATGTTTTGAGAATGTCATTGAATAATATTAATAAATTGTGTTAGAAATATGTAAATAAGAACTCCATCTAAATGTGGCATTTAATTATAAATGCTGAATTATTGTGTTCTTTAACAAATTGTCATTACTCGATTAAGATTCACAGAGAAATATCTCAAAATGAAAACTAGAAGTATTGTTAAAGCTTTCAGTTTGTAATATTATTTGATGCTATCACAAAATGTCGTTTTGAAATAAAAACATTATGGTATCTACTTAATTTCCTCCCGTGGATTCATCCGTTTTTTACAAATAGAAGGGATGTATGTTGCCTCTCAGAATCTAGAAAAAAAAAAAACACATACATGAAATAAGTTAAAGTGATTAGGCTTTAAAAGGATACAAAAGCAGCCCTACATGATGAAATATGGAAATAGTTTGGAACTGCACACATTAGGCCCTCATACCCTAAGCCACTTGCTAGCATTCTAAACACGTGACGTTTGAAATCGCTCTGACAGTTCTGGAAATACACATCTTCCATTGAACGTAGGAAAAGACTCCTTAATTCTTCATATAAACACACACACACACACACAAAGATGAATTCGCTTTTCAGTCATTGTCCAATGTCCCTGTCCCCCCACCCACCCCGTGTGCGGAGGTTTTGGCGATGTAATTAGCTGACCAATTAACAGAACCAAGGTAGTTTTTTTTTTTAACCCCCTTTATTTATGATTCCTGACACACAGTTTCCTTTCATATCCAGATAAGAGAGGGACAGAAAGAAACAGAGAGAGAGAGAGATGTGTGTTCTCACCAGCCATTACAGCCTCTCCCTACCCGTGGCTTTGTCTCGTCTTCGTCCCTCCTCCTCCTCCTCCTACCCCCCCAATACTGAAAAGACAAGGGGAAAAAAACAAGCCATACCCAGGATTCCCTGCTGGGCCAGTTCTTCTTCTATAGAAATCAGACGGTTGTATTTAGCCAGCCGCTCGCTACGGCCCAGACCTCCTAGTCTAACGTAAGGCACTCCCAGTCCGACGGCCTGAGAGTAGACACACACACACACACACACACACACACACACACACACACACACACACACAGAGAGAAGAGGTGATACTGGTGCAGAGCGCTAACGTGTGACCACGTGTAACACAATGGCAAGGAAACCGAAAGACAGACAGAAATACAGAGAGAGAGAGAGAGAGAAGTTGGCCCTTGGCTTTATTGGGAGATAAGCACTCAATAATGATTCAACTTGTTTATGGTATCACCACAAAAAAGGGCTCCCCAGGCCTTATAGAAGCAGTGGACATGTTTCCAGGGTCACTGGAGCATAGCACAATGGATTATGAATGAAGAGTTACATTATAAATGTAAGGATCGCTTTTCCTACTCAACGAAAAACAGGCACGTCAGCACAGGAAAGCGAGACAGACCGACGGATGGATAGATATGCAAATTATACAGACCTTGGGAGGACAAAAAAAAAGCTAATTGATGTCTCACCAAATCTGATAGAGAATCCTCTCTGCACGGCTCACCACACGTCAAGCCCAGGATCACTGGTCAAAGCAAAGAGCGTTCAAGAAGAAGAAGGAAGAAAACAAAAACAGCACTTGTCTTTCACTCGCTTTTAAAATGAAGTAAAAGGGATGAGGCACTGTAACTTTCGATTTTTTTGGTTTGTAGCCTGTGGCAAGGACACTGATTCATCTCCTGTGAGCTAATGTTTATATCGGCTTTACATAAATGAGAAGATTGTTCTTTTCTTTGGACCACAGCTAATTGAAACCTGCCACCACACTAGATCAGTCAATCCTCACTGCCTCACAGTCAACATATGAATACAATTAAAACACTAATGTTCGTAGTAAGGGGGTTGCTACTTTTTGGGGGATATGTTTGACATGTTATTTGGGTACCCCTATCCTATCAAAATCTTTATTTAAAGCAGGGGGACACAGATAATACATATTTGTCTTTTTCCCTCCCTAATTACTCACACTAAAAAAGTCACAAAGTCCTCCAAAATACAACCCACATCTTAAGTCAAATGAAGCTCTTTGGTTTTGCTTTTTCAGCTTCTTTTTTTCTCAGCATCACAGTATTTTGAAGCCTTATTACAATACAAATGTTTATTAACCCTAGCAAGTTAATGTTGTAGCACGCTAAATAGGAAGAACATGTACTACACAGATATTGCAAGGCAAGACGCCTGTCAGTTTAACCAAAACATCTTTGATTTGGACCCCATTTACCTTGGTGTTCGCTGGTCATGCGAGTCAAATCGCTAATGGTCATCTCATTGGTATGTGGCACTATGTAACCTCTGACCCCGGGTCGAAACGGGGAGTCCCTCTGTACGCTGTGATTCGGCGTCTTAGAGGTGGCGGTTGAGAGCAGCGAGCAAGACGCTCCCACCCCACTGCTCAGTCTCTCCCACTGGTCTACGTCCTTACAGATGGACCGCACACACACACACGCACGCACGCACACATACACACACACACACACGCACAGATGCATACACACGCTAACATCTGTTGCAATCTATTCAAGTCTTTTGCCTAGTATCTTAGTTGAACTGGCCGCATTTAAGAGCATGGGGGGTTATAAGATAATCTGCTACCGTGCTCATGTCACCGTACCATTCTGGTCATTTAGGGTCAAACAGAGTTTACGCTCAAAATCCAACAGCACAAAACTCGCTTTGCTGTTATGACCGGCTTAATCGAAGAGTCTAGTCTAAATGCTAGTATTTTAAGAGCAATTTAAGACGCTGCCTGATGACAGACAGTAAATAACTAGGAACTGGGATGCTGGATGCTGCCCAAGCCCTTGTGTCACTGCCATTATCCCATTAAAGAGGCTCACTGCAGTAGGTAAAGATATCTCAAATCGAATTATTATTATCCAACCAGTCTAACCAGCTTAGGGGGTTTACCTCTTTTCTCAAAGGGTCGATGAACGCAACAAGTGCTGGGTATTTTTGACTCAGAGCCTCGTACATGTCCACAAGTTCATCCGGAGACTTTGGAGATCCATGCATAACGTCATACTTTCCATTGGACTGCAAAGGAGACAGAGAGAAAACAAAATGTGTTGACATTTTTGTACTTTTTTTTCTTCTCCAATGGGTGACGTCTTCCAAATACGTATTGCTAGATCACAGAATGATATCAAAATGAAATTGTATTCTGAGTGCTACGGATTGACGTTTGCATGCCAAGAAAAAAAAAAAACTTGAACCTACATAGTCCATTAGCTCGTGAGCGGCACAGTTTACGGCCAGATGAATCTCTGTTCCGAGTGCCAGTCCAAGGTGACTGCATGCATCAGCGATCAGATCAAGAGGCTGCTCTGGCCGCTCATAGCCGACAGCAAACGCTCCGTAGTCCGTCACGGCCAATTGAACCGGCTGCCAACGAGTCAAGGGAATCGTAATCGTATGGTTTTAATGAAAACGTTGAAAACACTGAACCCTGCTACCCAATGTGAGGGAGAAATTAGGGTCTGGTTGTTTCTGTATAAAAACATTGTAGTGGCTATATGTTGTATTCCCTTTCAACTTTGTTAACCATGTACAACTGAAAATGGACTATAATGGATCAGGTATGTATGTATTTTGTGTCGTTCTTTTTATATTTATTTTTGGGGGGACGAGGAGACTCTAAATCCTACTACTTTGTCATTTTGAACCTCAACTTTACTTCTCTAATCTTCGCTTATGAAACTTATGAAAGCCTCTCACCCCTGTTTTTGAAGCGGCATTCACAATTCTCCTCATCTCATTTTGTAGCTCAAGGACCATTTTGACAATCTGTTAAGGCAATTCTCAGATAATTAAAGTTCCACAGTGACATTTTTTTGTATTTTTGTAGTTTTGAATTGAATATTGATTGTGGAAGAACTACGTTTTTAAAATGTACAACAAAAACCTATTATTTGACGTTACTCTAAATTCCCCAACCAACGTCACTATAACTTAACAAAGAGAGTAGGTATGCGTCAATGATTAGCTACGTGTAAATGTAGGCCAAAGGCAGTGCGTACTTGTTTGATTCTTTGTCCTGCTTTTGGGATGAGGATGACTTCTTCCAGCAAGTTCAATTTTCCAGGACATACTTTGCCACAGCACAACACTGTCACCAAGGGCACGGGGATGTGGAACTCTTTGGGACACTACAGAAAGAAATAATGCTTCCTCTTTTCACACAGCAACCTTGTTTGTTTGAGAGAACCAACGTACTGTGTTTGTGTGTGTTAGAGAGAAAAAAAGAGAGAGAGAGAGAGAGAATTACTTCCTGTCCGTTCAGAGCTGCTATGTACTTGTACAGGGGAACGCCTTGGAGGAGTGCCGCGGCCTTTGCCACAGCCAAGGACACCGTGCCGATGGCCATGCTGCCTGGCACTGCCGGCTCAGTGGGCTCCTCAGGTGGTATGGGCTTATCTGAGCTGTTGTCCTTTTTCCCTGAGTGACCAACGCAAGAACGAGGCCTTAATCAACGCAGACGAACTGGAGGACGCAAGTCTAATTTGTGGTATATATTGTACAGGTAGGTAGTGTGATTACCCTAGTCAGAAGCTCAAACATTAATTGTTTAAATGTAACTTGTATTGATTCAACATTGAGTAGTTTTAGGGTCAAATACAGTGTACAGCCCTGTTAAATAAGGAATGCGAAAAACATGGAAAACTTCCGACGGTAAAAAATATAAAAACGTCTGTGGAATCCAAACCACACATGTAATGACTAGCACACATGATTTACACATCTTTATGAGCCATCGTTGATGACATGAAGAGCTCCATTGAGTAAGACGGCAGCGTGTCTCCTGAAAGGCAGCGTGCCCCATCTTTGTTCTCACCCTTTTTGTCTTTGGCAGGTGCAGACTGCGGAGCGTGCGTGCGCTCCGGGGCGCGCTCCTTGGGAGGCTCTTTCTCCTTCTGCTGCTTCCGAAGTTCCTGGTCCTCCAGGTAACGGGCCATGAAGAAGTCACTGTCGCGAGCAAAAGGACAACAACAACACAACCGTCACTACGCCTAGCCGTAGCGTGAGGTCATCCCACGCAGCATCGACGTTTTCTCATCAAGTCTCAAAGGTTTTCCGTTTTCCTTGGTTCAAGATCATGGTTAGGAGAGAGAGAGAGAGAGAGAGAGAGAGAGAGAGAAGAGAGAGAGAGTTCAGTAGTCGGGATACACGCGAATACGAGCATGCGCGCACATTCCGCCCCCCACCACTGAGAGAGAGAGCGAGAGAGAGATCTAGCAGTTTATGGACAAGATGTGAAGATGTCTTATTTTGTGCTCGTTGCGAAGAGGGTAGGGAAGAATTGTTAATGACTCGCTGTAAACTAATATTTCATGTCACGTAACAAAAACATCAGTAAAATCAAAATAGCACGACATCAAAATGGCAATTTAGGTCTGTCTAATGCATCTGCAGGGCAAGCAACCAAAAACAGGGATTTATAACAATTCAAATAAATACATTTATAAACGAAGATGAGATGTGAGAGGGTGTGTTATCGTTCCCATATCAAGTTATTTGTTGCATTAACAACGGGCTGAAAGGAATCCAACCCATCTATAATAAGCCCACGCAACCTCGTTGTTGTTATCATAACATGTTAGAAATTAAAAAGGACCTCCCTGGAGTCGAATCAACGTAGAGCAATTCATTGTGGAAATGCAACTGGGTAACGTAAGACGCTGAAAAGGCAACCAATGGTAAGAGCTCTAAGCACCGGATTGATATGATAGGCTGTGACAATCGGCGGCCAGCCAGAGAGCGCTGACCCTGGCATGACCCTCTCTCTGGAAGGTCAACAGACAGTGAGCTGCATTTGACCGCGTTTGGTCTGAGCCCACAATGAATATGAATATGTTCATTTTATTTCTATAAAAAAAGTAAAACAAACAATGTTGTTAAACTGACATGAACATACACCCGCATTTGAAAGTTTCAAATATCCTGTTTATGTCACGAATATAACCCTCTTTAGAACCTGGGGTATTCTTTTTAATAAACATTTAAGCATTGAATTAAGGCTCTGACAACCAGGTAGATTAGTAGTTGGATATACACCACACTTATTATACCTTACTTTTTTACCTTTTTACCTTACCTTATCTATTTCTAACTGTAGAGAACAAACGCCTACTTTAACTTGCCCTCCCTCGTACATTCCTTTTCATACGCATTTGCTCAGCGGTTTGTAACCCTGTGCCCTCGTAAACACCTATTTAGGCTTGCCAAAGCCCATGTCGAGCTCAAAGAGATTACATTAAGTGATGATGGACGCCAAGTGCTGCCACCTGGTGAGACGCCATCTTTTTTAAATCATCTAATGGGCATGCAGTACTACGCAAGTTTGCAATCGTATGGGACTGGGTACCAGAATGGGGGTGAAAAACCTTAGGAGCTCTTGTTTTTATTATTATTATCTCTGATTATGATAAGTTTATTTTATTATGATGCCACGTATATTATACTTCAGTCCACTAAAGCATGCAGGCTATTGAAACATGTTTAGCTAAACTTCTACGACTTAAGGGACTCCAAATACTGACTTCAAATAAAACTTTATTCAAAATTGAGTCTCTGAGGATGACAGAATGCTATATACCAGTCTTCTTTCAGTGGTTCCACCCTCCACAATAATACATACCTGAGTATTTTATCCACTCCTGTCTGGTTGCAGGGATCAAAGCCCTCAAGCATTGCACTCAAAGATGTATTGATCCAGTGGAGAGCTGCTGTCACAGACTCTGTCCTCTTGCTAATTTTGATGATCTCTCCACTTGGGCCCTGAAAAGTCTCATCAAGGACCTTACAGTCGCTGGATATGGTTGCTGAGGAGGCCCTCTGAGGGGACAGAAAAAAGGTAAAGAATACGTTAGAAACCGAGGAATTATTTATCTAAAAACAACAACTTCAACCCAAAGATGCCTTTAGTGGATTAACCAGCGGCAATACGTGTTCATTACTGTAATCATAGAGCCACTAAAAAAAATAAAAATATAAATAAAAATAGTCATTAGCTCTTTCACCCATGGCACACCAAACATATGCCTCCTGTCATCTGGTCAACAACATGGTTTCAGAAGCCTTGCGCCCGGGCTCTGTTATAACACGGCCCTACGTGTGAAACAAACCAAATTATTACTATCAGTCAGGCGGGGCACAGTGAGATAAAGAGTTGTTTGCATCTGGCGGCCGGGCCCTTCTTGGCCCTGTCATCTTAGCGTGGGCTCAAGACTGTGACGATCACAAATGGTGGTGTGCGCCATGCCATAGCTGCTACTGCTGCTGCTGACACAGTCACCTCCCACTGACCTGAAGCTAGCAGCATGGATAGAGGGAGTAGATACGAGTTCATATCTGCTCTCTCTCTCTCTCTCTCTCTCTCTTTCTCTCTCTGTCCCCCCCCCCCCCCCCCCACCCCTTTAGGTTCAACCACTAGCCTCGACGTTCCCTGTCACAACAGATTAACGTCAACCATCTCACTGTATCTGCCAAATGGACGCGGTAGTAATCCACGAGCATCAGTCCAAAACACCACGTTTTTCTTTTTGGGGTCGTACTTCGAGAGAGAGAGAGAGAGATGAGATTCTTTGTCAATTCCGTTCTCTGGTACTCATGTTGAGATGATGTAAACGAAAAGCAATTCATACAAGGGCAACCTTTCAGGGCAAAATGGAAAAGCTAGTAGTAACGCTGGGCCTTGGGTCTGTATTGGTATCAGTGCTGCGTTATCAATTGTTGCCTGTACTTTTAATCTGCATGAACACCATACAAACCAAGAACGGCAAGGGTCTGAAATTAAGACTCGTTCTTTGATCACTGCATTCCTCTCTAGCTTGTTGCCTGCCCCAACTGTCTATTCATGTTAGAGCAGGTTGCTTTAGGACTCAAAGAGACAGTAAACGGTCATGTCAGAACACATTGGCTAAATCCCAGTATCAGCCATTTCACTCATTCCCAACTGTATAATCTGACCGATGAGGCACCACTTAAGAGATTGGTGAAACAAACAAACATTCAATTTAATTTTTAAATACATTATTTATGAAGGTCTATAACCTATGCATTTTGGGCTTGTTTAGTTTGGCCTAGAGCTGATATATAATATTGATACAGATAACCTAATTTATTAGGGTCTGGAAACAAACACAAAAGCTAATATTTCTGGTAAACATTTCCAAAACATTTTACCTTTTCTTCCATTTTCAAGATGCAGAAAACCTCCGCTTGAATGGCTAACTGTCCTCTGGCATCATAAATCTCTTTCCCAGACAGTTTGCTTATAGCTGCTGGTGTTGAACATTTTGTGAAGTAATTCGCCTGGAATGTCACAATTTCAAGATATAAATGTATATATTTATAAAATTTACACAAATCGGTCCAGCAAAGTATAGCTCTAACTGCAAAGTGAGACTGATTAATTCAACTTGTTCTGCACCTTGTAATCAGTGAGGATTTCTAACCATTGTCAACTTCTAAGAAATGTTGAATTACATGATAACGAAAAGCATTAATGAACATTGCATGCGTATAGAACTTATATCTAGTTGTATCTATATTTCTAGGCTAGAGCCTAGACTATGCACTCCAGAATGTTAACGAGCTAAGTTGAGGTTAATGACAAAAGTTGGCAAATCTTAAAACAAGTTAAAATCCAAGTTTACTCATCCTACCAAATAGCCGTAAACATCATTAGGTTGATCGTGAAACATCGCATTCAATACACCCTCTATCGTTTCAGGCACTCCATTGGTTCTGTAGAATTCTGCAGCTTTATTTTTCAAGTCGTAAAACTCTTGTTCTCCTTTGGAGACCCGACTACTTGAGAATCCATTGTAAGGCATTTTCAAATTCAGTTTAACTGGATGTAGCTACCTACGGTTAGCTTTCGCTATGATAGAAGTATTCTAATATTTGACAATCAATTAACTTTATCCCCTGTTGTGTTGCTCTCTATCTCTGCTAATTTACGTTATCTACAATGTAGCATAGTTGTAGCTGTGTTGTATAGTTGTTGCTTGGCAACTTGAACGTGACATTAAAGTCTACCGGAGAAAGCCACAGGGACATTGAGTTATGTTCCTACCTACCAAACGGGCCCACTGTTTCCGTAGAGCCTAACAAACGAACATGATTTAATTTTCAAACAACCATTTTCTATTGTTACACGTCTTACCATAGACATGTGCTCTAACACACTGTATGAACAAATTGTGGTATGCTTACTATTGCTGTTCCCATTTGACCAAATTTTTTCATCAATTTTGTTCATGTGTTTTTTTTGCCATAACCAGGGCCCAGCCTAGTGATACTGAAGCTGCTCCCTGCATCCTTTATTTGGATGAGCAGCCTACGTGAGACCTGTTGCTGTAGGCCTGTTTTGTTGTCATTCAGACATTTTGTGTTGGGCTATTTAATCCATTCCGGCATACCGAGCCCCCCTCCAAAAAACTTGAAACTTGATTTGCCCTGCCACATCATTCCTCTAAAAATAGGGCCTATACATATTTATGATAGCCTGAATTAAATTAAGCCAGAAAGCAACTGTAGTAACCAGCTGTTTCTTTATTCACGTTAAACGTCCTGTATTTGTGATATTTTGCTACACATTTGTAAAAGGACCTCTAAATATAAAGCTTGGCCTTTTAAAAAAACATATAAAGTAGGCGTAGTTCTAGTTTCATGGGTAAAATCTGCTTATTGGAACATTCACTATGCGAGCTAATATGGCCATCAGTCCATAAGAGATCGGTTGCATAAGTTTTTTTTTGCCTCGATTGCCCATCAGAGCTATTATTAAATTAGGCAATTAAACAAGTTAGAATAAGTCACGTTGGCAAGTTGATTACATTATTGATTAAAAAAAAAAAAAAAAACTAACGATGACTATCGGGGATAAAATAAAAACTGATGACTAAGTAGGCCTGTGACCGAATTCCACACATCCACTCTGCATCTGTTTCTTAAGTGCGACTGACTGCATAACATCATATTTCATATTTACAATGGGCCCTACTATGCAGTGTAATAACTTAAGGTAGCACACAATGAAAATAGAGAATAGCCCTATAAACTGTTTCGTGAACGTCATATTAACTTTACGCAAAAGGCTACAATTAGGGCAAATTTAAATTACACTTTCTTCTCTAGCTCTCGCCTCAATATCTTCCGACGCAAACAAATCCCTTAAAGACCGTATAGCGGGTTCCGAAATTGCATTCAATAGGCTCCAGATTTGCGTGTTCTATTCCCGTGACACGGGGTCGTCACGCGGGCAGAGGTGAGATTACGATCATGACCGTGTCCCGTCTTCTGACTGTGGACCATTACGATAATTCCCTGCCGTGGTAAAATTAAATATAGCCTAACACAGATGATTCATGGAGTGAAGTGCGCCAAGCACATAGAAATGAGCTATCGGAAGCATTCATTCCAAAACTATTTATGCTACTCAATATTTTCTAAACATTTCAAATAAAAGGGATAATTTATTATATTACAGGATTTTAGCCGAAACTCAGGTTGAGAATTCTAAAATAGGCTACCAAGTGTTAGACTTTGACTATTTCAGCTTGCAGTGTCCTTTCCTTGAAGGCCACTGTAGGTCTAATATCACGAAGGTTACAGGTTTATAGCACCATGATATTTAAAAGGGCACTCTTGTGCCACCATGAATTACCCCCCTCGAAAAAGATTTTACTCTGTGCATAACATAAGCCCAATTCAAAATGTTGGATTCATCCAATTCCAATTTATTAGTGAGTCAGAAAAAAGACCGTGCGTAAATTTAAGAGCTCTGGGCCTTTAGATTACTATTATCTCTCTCTCTCTCTCTCTCTCTCTCTCTCTCTCTCTCTCTCTCTCTCTCTCTCTCTCTCTCTCTCTCTCTCTCACGCACTCACTCAATCTCTCTTTCTCTAGCCCTTCTCTCGCCCTACTATTGGAGGCTTAAAACTAGTCAACCTTCCTCGTATCTAATCAATACTGTGGCGTACGCTAAGCCTAGGCCCTTGTATGAACAGCGACACTGACCATGAAGCGCGTGTGTCAGCTAAAGCCTGTCTCCAGGGTTCAAGCAAAGGGCAGTATGCCCCAGGACAGGAAGTCAACGAGAGGGCAACAGTGTCGGCGACATCACGGAAAGCGACGCATTCATTGGCTTGAATCCCGTTTGGGGCTTGGCGTGCAGATGCTATTGACCCAAATCATATCTGACACACAAGCACAATCTTTCGCAGAATGAAAACATTCTCTCTAAAATTGGTATCGGACATAGTCTCTACTCTAGGGCTCCTATTACTTTAGGTTAATGCGTATAGCTCTATACTACTAAAAGTTCATTAGAGGCGTGTTATTGTCGTCATAAAAAAAAAAACAGAAGATCAAAGAGGCAAAACTGGTTTTATGGCAAGAGATAATGGTCTCTCATGACACCATCATCCTATGCATGTACGTTAACGTCGCCACCCGCTGGACGTGGCGTGAAAAAGACGTGCCTTACCCAATTTTGTTCAAATATCCACAATGGGCAAAGAATTAGGCCTTTCCGCACAGTTTAATAGCTATACCATCCTCCCATGTAATTGGTTTCTAATTTATTTAATTAAAAGTACTCATTAAAGACTGAAGCTGCCTTCTTATGAAATTAGCTTTCCTTACTTGATGTGTCGATAGCCTGGACGCAAAAAGGTTACCTAATTTTCATATCTGACAACAACATTCTTGAGCAAATTGACAAAGCTATAAATGGGTAATTTGGAAACTCATTAGATAATCCAGGCAGGATGCATAAGAAACCAATGTTAGAACTGTCAACAACAAAGCCTACTACAATTTGCCACAGGCCTCTTCATGCATGCCTGAATGTCATCTTATTTGCCACTCATCCAAACACTTTAAGGTGATCACGTTTTCTTGGATTGCAACACCAGCGAGGTTTCCATGCTTTTCACATTGTGCTATAGAAAAGCCAAAAATATAAAAAAAAATAAACAAAAGTTAGTTGCGAATTGGCGAATAGTCTGTTTGAGGAACGACAACTTGCAGGCCTGTATATGATTCACTGTCAACTTAAATTGGCCTGGATGCCCAAATATTCGGTTGTTGGATGATTATCACTGTCGGCAGTCATTCACTCTTTAAGCGTGGCCTTCGTCTCATGCAAATATGAGGTGTCTGCATTTTTTGTTTGGCACACTGAAATGAATTCACACGTTTAACTAATGATGTTAAACAGTGTACACGGGGTCTTGGTGGGTCACATCAAAAAGTGGTGCTACGACTAATTAGGACGGTTTTCTCTAAATAGCTTAGAGATGACAACCTTTAAGCTGTTTTCCCGTTTGTTGTGTTCGGAGAATACCGTCCTAATTATCGTATAGCGCCACTTTTTCCCAACTGAAAATACTCCCACTCCTGTCATGTTTTCAAACTTGACCAGGTGTTGGCTGAATGGGGGCATTGATGGTCTTAAAGTCTGCTGTAGGCCTACACTTAGTCTTCGTTTCACAATGCTCATATAGGCTAATCTGACTATTATACTTTAGGATAGGGCTAAATTATGGCTCCGTGACTGCAGAAAATGTATTTGTTTTCTTCCCGATATATTGGTTCAGATAGCCTGTAAGTTACCCATATAAAGGAAACAATAAACTAAAAAAATAAACTAAACAAAAACACAGGATTTAGGCATGCAGACAAATGCGTAAAGTTAAAAATATATATTCTGAAAACTAAGCCTAGTTTAAATAAAAAAAAACTTTTTGGGATGGGAAAAATGGACGTTTCATGTTCATTAGTATCCTATTCCTTAGCACAACGAACATTTTTGTGTAATAGGTCTGCTCCTTTTTTTTTTTCGTTTGCCCAACCACACAAACACACACAAAAATTCTAGCCATAATTATTTGAGACATCGTTGCAAGGCATCATTTTAGGCTTATTTTGTTAAAAATGTGTATACCACCATGCCACGGTTAGTCATAGTCCCCAAAATGTAGGAGTGTCAGCACTTTTGATGTTTATGCATTTCAAAATGTTTTGCTAACCTGCATTTTTTACTATTATATAGCCTTTTTCATATGCTGTCCAATCATCAATGATCAATTTATCAAAAGCAAGCCAAGACTAATCGGTCCTGCGAAGTGCGCGAGGGCTCAAGTCATTTACTACCAATACAATTAATTATATAGGCCAATACAGTGAATTATATGTAATTTTTCTACTGCGTTAACGGATTCTGTATAGGCACAGTAAAATGTTGATTGGTAGGATTTATGCAGGGGAAATCATAACTTCTTTTAATAAAGGTTAAATAAAATACATATTTCAGCGAGGCGCTAGGTTGTACCCTGGACGATTCCAGCCGTATTTCAATTAGTTATTCCTCATTCACATCCTCCCCGGCAAAAAAACTAAACAAAAAAAGAACTTCAAGATTTTTTATTTGTTGGCATCCACGGGAAATGAAAATGAGGCTGCAGCTAATACCTATAGCAGTCCACTCAATGACTGAATAGGAGTAGAAGATTAGCCACATGGACACATTGCACATCTTACTTGGATGTTGATATGTGCACAGCATGTGCACATATTTGAATCTTGCAGTCAACCTACAAACCTTACAAGAAGCCAAGCAGCACAGCCCATGTAAATATAAGATTCATCATAACTGTCATATGACTGTATTTAAATTGTTGTAGCCTAATAGACGTTTAGCAATTCACTTGGTATGATGTTGTAGCCTTGTAGGCCGACAATATCAGAGTTGTTACTATAACAACAATTTGCCCGTTTGCCAAGGACTTCATTCTGTGCAAGCCATATTTTTTCCCCCATGCAGGCAAGGAAAACAACTATAAATTCACAGCTATATGGTAAAAGTCAAAGGTTTGGGCATCTACTATAGTGTTTTGGATCGAGTTGACGAGCTTCAATGTAGGGCCTATATAAAATCCCAAAGCAACGTGTGGGCCTAGAAACTAATCCACAGACAATCAGCTCCCTTGGAAGTTCACTGTAACATGTCCCTTTGCATAACCTTCAAAACACACAGTCGACCTTTCCGTGAACTCTTTCATTTTAGGTTTGGAAGAGTGACTAAAATAAGAATTAAACTCAGTAAGCCAAGTCTTAAGAGCGTAGGCCTACATTACACCAATTTTCTCATCTCTTTGTTTAAGACTATGTATAATAACAACAATCGACGTGCCCTGTTCGACAGGAGACCTTATATTTTTGTCTTAATCGGAATTCAGTAGGCCTATTATAGAATAAAAAAAAGAATTTAAAAAAACGTACAAGCTATTTTGGCCTTTCCTGTGAGATCTTCAAACCAGATAATCGCATGGTTTATCGCTGGAACGTCAACAGCCTATATTTTAATATATCTTTTATATTCACTGTTTAGTAAAAATATTTTCTATTATTTTATTGTGTTTACTTTTAGCTAAGCGTCTTATTACGGGTATTGGAAAAAAAGCTACTTTAAAAACTTGGATCCCCGCCCCCCCTCTCCCCCTCCCTCCCCCTCCAAGTTTAAATTAACTGAACGTGCATGCATAAAAGACTGCGTTAAAACTATGCGTCAGAAGTTTGTCAACGTCTTAAGGTCTTCTTTGTCCAGCTGTTGCTGTAGTATTCATTCATTCAACGAAATTAAATATCCTTATGCATGTCGCTGACTTGGTATTACATGTCAACTGTCCATTTAGCCATATTAACACATTTGATAACATTTGAGATCCACACATCCTTAAGATTTTAAAGATGACCGCAAATCAATTCACTTTCTTGTATGCTCTACTTGAATTACGTGTAGCCTGCCCTCAGACACTTAGTTCGTTCTACAGGGTTGTATCAAAAAATGAATATGATTTCATAGAGATAGAACAGTCTTCGATCTCAATGTTTGCGCCATTGTGCAGTCAAAATGTTGAGTTGAGGGCAGGAAGAAACTGGGCATTGGTATTTCAGTTACTGCACCAATACTCCCCTCTTGTGGCTAGAAGTGAGGCTACGGGTCGTAAACAGTTAATCCACGTATTAGTCTTTCATATTATGTTCACTGCTCGAAACCCAATATGCTTTTCTCCTGCATTGTTCTACCTACCGGTTATGTTTACCAATTGCAACTGCTGTCAATGTTCTTCAAAATGTGTAGCTACATTTAATGGTATTTTTTTTACCTTATATGGTCAAATTTGAGGCAGGTGTTGCTGTTACTTAGCAAGCTGACAAAGGTGATCATGATCTAATTCAATATATTAATGTATTACAATAATTGATCTAGTGATGTGAAAAAGTTAGCTTGCACTAGTTAGTAATGTTTTTGCAAATGCTACCAACAAAAGCCTTATAATATTTATAAAGCAGGCCTAACCCTGGGCCAGAGACAACTGTGAGTGGATACATCTCATTCCAATATTGACAAATAATTGCTTGCAATACAAGCAATACAAATATGAAATCTTTGGTCCCAAATCGGGATTGCTTGTCTTTGTATCTTGCCAACAGAGTTTTAAAGAGTACCCAAATATGCTACTGAAGCAGCGGTGTAATTTTAAGTAATTTTAAGAAACTAAAACTGTACTAATTGTGTGTCCCCCACCTTTGAAACCGAAATTCCGCTGATGACCTGAAGTAGAAGTAATAATAATACTAATAATACTAATACTATACTAATAATAATAATTACCTTGCACTCTGCTCGCCAGTGTACATTGCAGAAAATCATGCCTTCCCTCTCCTACTGACATATTGAAAGTAAAGATGAGCATTACCTTAGCACTGTGCCAGTGCTTTCTAATGTCATTAGCAGACATAAGTTTAAGTAACTAGAAGGTAGAAAATTAGCAGTTAGCGAGAGCAAGAACATTGTGGTGTTAGAGGAAAAACGCCAGGAGAAAATAAAAGTTCGACAAATACAAAAATAATTGTATTCTTTTTGCTCTTCACCAATAGCTGGGGTGTGAAAAGAATCCTGACACAACTCACTAGACAATCGATGGCTACTGTTGTACTTGGCAAGGCACAATACCCACTGCCACAAAGGGGCATAGGCTACTAAGGGGTTAAATCAAATGAGTCAACATAGTTAAGATCATAATTTACTGCTACGTTTGTATGACTAAGTGCATGCATCATAAGATGAGTCACCAATCCTTTTCATCAGAGCGTTAGTTAATGCAATGAAAGTCTCTTTTGATTAAAAAAACAAACAAACAAACAAAAAAAGTGGAGTCTGGCTCAAATATGGGGATTGTTACGTGGTTCCTTATCCCACGCCTTAACGTCCCACGTGCCTCTAGTGCTGCCAAGCACAGGACCCCGCTTTGATACCGGTCCAGGGCCAAAAGGGGGAGAAGCAACAGTCTTTGCTAGAACAAGGGTCACAAGTCAATGAGAGAAATATACAGTGCCACCAATTTCCTATCAACTGCACATAGAAAAAAAACAAAATCTATGTACTTGGACTTTACAGCAAAAGGGAACTATAGGTGAAATTATAGTTACATCATAATATAGAAAAAGATTATAGAGATCTATTTTTAGGGTTACTAAAAAAAAACACGAGGCAACTCGTGGGGGGGGGGTCAATACTGCCGGGTCCAATACTGCCTGCTGAAAAGAAAAAGTGAAGGGGACACCCCCCCCCCCCCCCGTAAATTATGCCCCTTCTCCCTGCTGTAGATTACGCCCCTTCTCCCTGCTGTATGCTGGCTCGTACTGCTGAACACCCACCTCCTCCCCAGCGCCCACCTACTTCTGCTCTGTTGTTTGGAATATGTCAGCGGGGAATCTGTAGATAACTCGTCCCAATCCATGGTGGATCACTGGAGTGTTTGATATGCGGCTTTGGACGAGAGGAATAACTTAAGAGTAGCAGACCCTTGATGCCAATTTGCCAACTACAAATATATTTGCATTTTAGGCACAATAAACTGTTAAACATATTCTTAAGTTGTCTTGACAGAACTAACGTACTACCCCTTTGACATATAGAACTAACTATGCAGTAAAGTCATAAACTATAATGACACAATTTAAACAGTCCCATTCTACCTAGTCTGCCTAATTTCCCTTCTTCTACTCAAGATCCTCTCTCCTTTTCGAAATGTTTAGCAGATAGATGTAATTTTCGCAGGTAGATGTAACAGTCCATCGTGGATTGTTGACAAGCAATGCTGATTTGCTTCAATAATAACCAATAAAATGGCTATCAAGTTTGTTTGAAAATTTGCTTAATTTAAAACGACTTATATGACTTTCGTTATTATACAGGAACACTGATGTAATGAGGGCAATGAGAGTTTTAGTCACAATTATTTCTCCCCTTGTGAAATAAAGGATATTAAAAAGTAAAAAAGTACAGTATACAGTATCTTCCTAATGAGTCTGCATGCCAGGTATCTGCAGTATAATATTATTTATAACTATTATTTGCAAAGTAATTCAAATTGTTTTAAGTAAGTAAAGCTAAAATATTAGTGACAGTTTGCAATGATGACATTCACTTTTAAAAATTCTATTTCCTTTTTTTTCAGTAATTCTCATATTCATCACTTTCTCAACTCAAGAAAGTAGGGAGATTGACTTGTATTGTAAACTTGGTTTTATTGGAAATAGTGTAATACCAGATTTCAAGCCTAAATGGTTAACACAACAAAAAGCTTACATTATGTTGAGGGATTACCATAGCACAGAAACTATAATGTATAAATTAAAGTAAAAATTCCAATGACCAGGGGTTAATAAGGTCAAGATGCCTCAATGGCCACTAGATGGGGTAAGAAGCTGATCTTCTTGACACCCTGGGGGCAAACAACCAAATGATTTGTTTACAAGGCTTGTTTACTTGAATAATAATAGTTTGAATGTGTTTTTTATTTATTTATTTAGGTAGGAGGAGAACTTGTGCTGTCGTTGTTCAGTCTGGTTACAATGGAAACCATCTGACCACAAGTCAAAATAAGAAAACAACTTTCATGATCACTTTTTCTATTGCTTGTTTATCACTATCACTAATTACTATTGGCAAAAAAAAAAAAATCTCCAACAGGCCTATCTTTTTTGTCTGATTTAGAGAATTTGAGTTCCTACCAATTGATGACATGAACACAATGTGATCTTTTAAGAGACTAGAAATAAGTTACACACACGCTATTGTGCTGTAAATCTAAGTATCATATAGTGGGCCTGAGCCAAATGTCAGTAAGTGGTATGCTTTGGAATTAAATAAAAAATATATGACTTGGATTCAGGATGATGGTAAACCAAGATTGACTTTTGTGCAGGCCCTCCAGCATCTTTACCAAGGGTGAAGCGGGCATGTGCAGTATAGGTTTAGGCCTACAGATTAAGGGGGGGAAAATTACTTTCTGTATTTTCTGAAGATTAATCTGATGTTCAGGTGGTTGAAACCATGTGTGGTTTAGGCTAATTTGCTAGCAGCGTTCACATTTCGAGTCCATGTGTTTCTACTTTTGGATATATTGAATGGCCAGAAAGCCCCAACATGCATTACCAAGCCCTTCTTGCCTCAGCATTGGAGATTTGACTATTGATGCTGGTGGTGACCGTGCAGTTGGTGGGAGGGGCGGGACACAGGGGCCACCTAACAATCGGAAAGTAGCAGCCTAGAGTAGACGTCTTTTAGGGGAGAGACGTAGGTTGGCCCAACTCGAGAAGCGTTCGTTTGGATGGGTCAATCAAGAAAATCCTCTTTTAAAATTACCTGTGTAGCACGCCATTTCGAGAGAAATATTTATAAAAGAAACGAGATTACGGATATAATCTGAGTGTAGCCAAATAGTTAGCTTTATTACAGCAGGGTATTATTCTAATGATACAGTTCTCAGATTAAAGAAAGAAACATTGCCTGGTGTAGCTGCATAGCGGAGGAGGCTCGTGGAAGGACAGGGGAGAGGGATACAATGACTGAGAAAGAGGCAGTAACGGAAAACATAGCAGGTAAGATTTGTTTTTTTTTATTATTGAAACCTCCCTCGAAACATTGACTCACCGATCAACGCAAAAGGCGCGCTGGTTATACAGGTTACTGGGCAATGTTACGATAGCATAAGCTTTGGTTGACTACTATGGGACGCTCTCGTGCGCACAATGTGGTCGACCTGATGGTGGGCGTTTAATTATTACTGCATTATCGAGGTGTAGCACCCCCCTCGCATGCTTTAGGATTGATGACAGTAATTTTTGTATCTTCTAGTTACAGCATGAGCATCCCATGAAAACATAATAAAAATGTCGCAGTGTATGGGAATTTTGTCTACCTTAGTGGAAAACTCACCGCACATATTCGCCTACTCACGCTTCGTTACATTTCGCCGATTTCACTAACCCTATTGAATTACCCTGTAATTCTGCCGGGGTATACTAGATGCTAGATGTGTGTCAATATGGTGTCTTCATACAGTATGGTTCTGCCAAAGGAACCCTGCACTTTTATTTTCTATAACGGTGCAGAGTTTGTCACATGGTCTATCTCATCTAGGATTTCCAATGCAGCAAAAGTCTGCATGCCCCGCAACACCTCTAGGCCCAAAGCTAGCGGTCCCAGCCATTTTGCAACAAAAACTGAAGATTTGTTTACAGTGGGCCACGACCTGCTGAATGTTTTTAGTTAGGAACTATCTATTTATTCTTGGCTTATATTAGGCCCTGTGTGAGTCTTTTGGGGCCATATTCTATCAGCTTTTTGCATCCTCAGGCTGTTTTATGTTTCATGAATTGCTTCACTTTATAGTTTAGTTGTATTTTTTTTTTAAGTTTGTGGTTTTTAGGATTGCACGTTTTTGTGTTTGTAGGTGAACCCTAAATACAGCAGTGAGATGATTTGAAGTCAACTTGAGCCACTAGTTTAGCATAGGGGAGGTGTCAAAAACTCCCCCCTCCTGCGTGTGCCATCCCCTTCTCTGTTATTTTGACGACCCGCAGTGGAGAAGACAATGAACTGTCTAACTTTTATCAGGAAATTGCTAAGAGTTTCTCGACCATAGGCTTCAAGTTAGGGCTATTTGTTGACCTAATAGGATTATCTCTTTCCACTTGTCTGTTATGATGGTGTTATGTTATCACACAGCATGACAGAGGTGTGATTGGAAGATAATGTCAATAACCTTGTGGAGTTGACATCCTACAGCAAGGTTACGAATACACATATCAATTTTCTCACCAGCAAAAAAAAAGTAGCCTAGATTTGAAGTAGCCAGAGATAGCATATAATGTGTGGCCTAAGTGTGTAGGTATATCTTCAAGACTGCCACCGGAATATGTTAATACTAAGTTTAGCTTTGTGTTTTTGGGCATCAATTCAGATGAAAAGGTCTCCAGCCCCAACCTTTTGGCCATGTAGGGCCTATGAATTGCCTGGCAAAATTATGTGTATATTGCAAGTTTACACTGGTAGAACCGAGTACCTGAAATCCCAATGATTGGAAAATGAATTTACTTATTGTAAACAGCATACTAGTGACTTCATACTTACTAAATACTGTTTTGTTATTATTAATATTATTTTTCTCATTACAGTTATTTTTTATTATTATATTATGCACATCGGGGATAACTTATAAGATGAATTGTCTATTGAAATACACAAACCATTGGAGTAAGATCAGACTTGCTCCTCTTTCTCCCATTCCCACGGTAACACTTTGAGGATGCTGACATAAGGGGGCCTTTGTTCTTTCAGGGGTGGGGGGCGGAATATGCGCGCATGCTCGTATTCGTGTGTATCCCGACTACTGAACTCTCTCTCTCTCTCTTCTCTCTCTCTCTCTCTCTGTCTCTCTCTCTCTCTCTCTCTCTCTGTCTCTCTCTCTCTCTCCCTCTCTCTCTGTGAAGTGACGTCAGAGTGATGACAAGCAGACTTAGTGTGAGCCTTTGGGTCAAAATGCTATAAGTAGGTTGTTATTGTTTATTTTTAGGTTATATCTTATTTAGTCTGATTTTATCCTCCCCGAGGCATAGAGTGTGTCGTGTAATCTTATTGTATGTACAGGGCACTTGCTCTTTTGCTGCATACCTCTTATGCGTGTGGGAAACGAGGGTGAAGAGGGTGGCAGAAGACTGCCACAGGTTGCCCACAAATGAACAGCTTAGAAATCAGGGAGTAGCATCTTGCCCATACGGAATCGCTCGGTGTGCTTAAGATAATGCACGTAGCCTGGATTCCGTCATAATTCTACACCCTATTCGAAATATGGCTGTAATCCAAAACCTTTTAGTCAATCAACTCTTTCAGATTATTAAAAGATTTGGCTGTTGGCTATCAGGTATTGTAATTTTAGCGCAGTGTGTAAATAGTGAACAAATTAACATGAAATGGAGTGGACCTCTGTTGATTACCTGAGACTTAAGGACCCATTTCTCATTATAGGGGAGAATTAATGGATGATCAATACTTCAAGTGTGCATAGAGTGTGCTGATTATTCATCTCAACAATGATAAATATTAAGTCAGAGCATCTACAGCTGCTTGTTGCCAAATCCAAATCAGCAACACTTGTGAGATCCTTTCTTTGCCTTGATTTGCTAACGTCAAGGCTGCCTCCTGTTGCCAAGCACATTTAGCTTCATTTTCATCTCTCTCTCTCTCTCTCTCTCTCTCTCTCTCTCTCTCTCTCTCTCCCTGCCCTCCCACCTCTCTCTGTCCCTGTTCATTGATTCCGAAGGGCAGAATTAATCAACAGAATTTTGAATACAAAAGCACAGAGGAAGTAGAAGCTGGAGCAGCGGTTCTTATGGGGTGGTCCAATCTCAACCAATCTTTACAAAAAAGAAAAAGGTCAAATATGAACGACGGTATAACAGCGTGGGAGTTATGCCTCAAACAATGACAGATTCAGTTTGTTGCTAAATAGCACTGACCTAAGACCTGAGACTTTTAACATCTGAGACTTTGTAATGACAGAGATTAATGCAGCTTTCTTGATCGTTTTATACATGCTGGAGAATCTACATGCTTTGCTTGCGTTGCCAGGTCAGCTAAAACTCAAATGTATTGAAGCCAGCTCATCAAATGATCTCATCAAATGACCAACGAAATGATGCTCTGATGTAATTCTCCATCCTGGTCTGGTTTTTCTGTACCTCATCACAGAGCTATTGAATATGGCTTCTCTGGCCAGCTTTTCTAAAGCCAAATCCATTCGTACCAAGCCACACATGAACCCAATCATTTCCCAATAGGTTTGTTTGTGTGTATGAAGTGTGTATATTTGTGTGTGTGTGTGTGTGTGTGTGTCTGTCCGTGTGTGTGTGTGTGTGTGTGTGTGTGTGTGTGTGTGTGTGTGTGTGTGTGTGTGTCTGTCTGTTTGTGTGTGTGTGTGTGTGCGCGTTGCATTTGTTGTGTAAGGGTGGGACAAAGACTTTAAAAAAATGCATAATGGACTGTCCTCAATGTCAAATGGAAAAAATGCCACCAAAAGAAAGTGAGTAATGCAGCTGAGGAAGAGTTGGAGGAGATCAGAAAATCTCTGAACTTCCTGTCGGATGAGTCGACTAAAAGTTGCTGAACAACAAGCTATGCTACTTGATCTAATGGAAGAAGTCAAACAACTGTAGAACCTTGTTAAAGAGAAAGAAGGTGATGATGATGATGGTGATGATGATGATGATGGCCTCCCTAAAGCGAAGAATTTATGACATGGAACGATACACAAGATTGGAGGATTTAATCATAAGTGGACTGGATACCACACAATATAGCATGATGTCTATACCTTTAAGCTTTCATTGGCTTGATTGCATTTGACCAGATTGCCCTACCCATGGTTAACACCCATATGTGAAATGCATGGGGGTGTGAGGTGTTGGATGGGGGTTGGGTGGTGAAGGTGGATCTAAGGCTTTGACTATTGACTTCCTGGTCCGAGGTCAACCCAATAAGGCCATGTTCCTTATACTAAACCTCTCAGGGAGATTACTACTCTGAGACTGTGAGACTGTTATACAGTTTACAACCCAAACCTTCACGCAGGTGGTTTCCATCGCCAAGGTTACAAGTGGTTTGGTAAAAAGATCTGTCCAATCACTAACAAGGCTCCTCTTTTTAAATCGTATTCTTTTTAAACATTTGCTGTACTACTGCAATGCTGTTTAAAATTGTCCTTAGCATCCTTGCATCTTATTGTCAGTGGCATATACCTTAGCTTAGTTCAATGCATATTATTTAGTTGAAACAAAACAAACATAAATCTTTATAAATGTTAATATTACTTGGTGCTAAACTTCTCTTTACATATCGCACATCGATGCTTAACTCAGCAAGTTATAAATCAAGTGCTATAAATGAGTTTCTAAAGCGTGCTTTAGATTGAGACTGGGCTGAGGTCCTGCAATGAGATTTTAATTTGTTTCATATGTTACAGAGGCATTCCACATATTTAAATAGAAAATAAACATAGAATGTGTATTCTCTATTCCCCCTCCCTGTTGCTATAGTTTCCTTGTCACCAACACGCTTCCTTATATTTGAGAATTTAATATGAATTCCATATTTGGTGTCAATTGTGTGCAGTGGGACCAGTTTAAACATTTAGAGTTGTTTTCTTGTTTGGTAATGCAGCAAAGCTAAAGCCCGAATAGACAAGGGTAGGGATCTACAAAACGTTTGCTTGTACTTTTCAGACATTTGTCTCTACGATGAATATGAACAATGTAAAGCAACGCAATGAACAGTTAAACATCCAAAGATGAGGTCATTTTCCATACTGTAGACATCACGTGTGGGTGTATTTATGAAGGCTGTTGCTTAAGAATGTTTGTGTAGCGTGAAGTGTTGACATGACGTGTGGAGGGTGACCTAGCAATATGCACAATTGACAGCTTATTTTTAGCTGGTCTGTGCTAAAGCCATTACTATTACACACTATTTAGGAAACTTTGGATTGTTGTGGAACTCTCCAATGCAGACAGGCAGGCAGGAAGGAAGGCTATTGTTCGGTCGAGGGGTTTGAGGAATTTCCTTAGTATGACCTAAACACTCTTTTACTCCAAAGGAACTTGCCTCACTCTTCCTTTCTTTCTTTCAAACATCTCTGACTGTTGTTGGAGAAAACGATCCGTTACCGCATCCTAAAACGGTCAATAGCAACCCTTTACAATTTTCTCTGATCGAAATTAAAAATATGACGATGATGTCACACTGTGGAGTACTTTGCGCATTATCACATTGTGGAGGAAGCTGTGTGTTACTGCAAAGGTGGAATGGGAAGCAGTAGAAAACGACAAATCAAACATTATTTTGTTGATCGGTCCCTTGAAGAAACCTCCATGGATTTCATCCATGGACTATTTGTATGCTTCTTTCATCTCACTGTCAAAGAACTGTTTAAACTATGTTCCAGACCAGTCCTTGATACACTAAGAAGGTCATTAAAAGCAGAGGGTATCCAAATAAATAAAAGATTTAAAAGAATCATTAAAATAGATATTTATATTTGTGAGAACATAAGAACATAAGAAATGCAATATGAATATGGATGCATTGATAATCTCTTGAAGGTTTGTAATGGAAGTCTGACATATAGGTATGGGGGCACAGAGAAGACATAGAGGACACTGAAAGTCTGTAGTGTGGTGTATGGGACACAATTATGTCCGTCTGTTTGTCTGTACTGTTTACTGTGTATACACCGTATCCTTTATAAATCAAGTGCTATAAATGGGTTTCTAAAGCGAAAGGTTTTAGTAAGGAGTCAGGAAAGGTTTTACTAAGAAACTACTTTCCTTTAAAACGTCTGTAGGAAAAAGGGGATATACTCCCGCTGACATCGTATAAAGCGTTTTGACCAGGAAATATAGTTGCCATTAAGTCAACAGAGACCATCCATGGCCGATGTCCGCCACTCCTTACTGTCCGTTGATGCCTTGCTGTCGACATGTCACCTTCATTTATCCCTCCACTTTTCTGGACCAAGGCCTGAACAGTGCAGCGGGAGGCCTGAACAGTGCAGCGGGAGGCCTGAACAGTGCAGCGGGAGGCCTGCTCTCCTGCGGTGGTTCTCTGTTGATCTAAATGAAACAGCCGTGCAGATGTCCCAAACTCCCAGTCTCCGCTGCGCAGCGTCGATGTGGATATTTAACATCCAGAGTAGAAGGACAATATCCCTAGCAAGAGAGCCTTCATAGGCGGCGGGCGGCGCCCTTCGCAGGGCTTACGTTGTTGGGGTAACCATGTTTTCCCTTGTTGTCTAGCGCCTCATACTCAGTGGGGGGGGGAGGGGGGGTTAGACGCGTCATAGAACCTTAGAAATGTTGAGAATTCTACATTGGAAAGTACCACTGGTTCAACAGCATGTGATTTTTCCAACACGATACATTCAGATCGCCCTGATGTACAGTAGCCTCAAATTACCTTTGGGAAAGAGCAATAGTGCAATTAAACAGGTTCATCTCTGTATATGCTGTGCAATTCATAAAAGAAACGACCAACAGAGTTATATGGTAATCATGTTGCAACACTCTCAGGGCAGCAGGAGGGGTATCTCTGTCCTCTGATCTGCAGAATCCTGAGAGCAGTGATATCCATCGACCGTGAGCTGCAAACGCAGATCTATAGATTTATGGATCTGTGCGGGAGGTGTGTGTGTGTGTGGGGGGGACGGACGGGGGGGGGGGGGGGGGGGGGGGACGGACGGACGGACGGACGGACGGACGGACGGACGGACGGACGGGACGATGGGGTGCAGTGGCTGCGCATCACTTCTTTAGTGTTTGATCCAAAGACACGTAGGTAACTTTATGACGTTCTAACCGAGCCACAGTGCCTGTGTGGGCTTTAGAACAGGGGCTTTTACTACGAAGCGCTGCATGCAAACCATGCCTAGCACTAAACATTACGGCCTCTCCTAAAGCAATAACTTTTACTAGTTTTGTCAATATGAAAACGATTTCTACGCTGTCTTTCTGAATTGTGATTAGAGCCATGTGTTTCAGAAGCGGACATCACGTTGTTTCTTTACTCTGTCTTTCCAGTAGATAGGCAGTGGGCTGTGTCTGTGGAACAACATAGCATAATAGCTCATGGCTCTGGATCTTCTCCTACTGTGTGCTTGTGAAACTGCGCATTCCACTTGTCTGCGGAAGAGAAATACTGCTTTACAAACGCTTTTCAAGAGCAGGCCGTCAAGGATGGAAACAATTCAATCTGTAATGCCGGTTTTTGAATTGGTACCATGTTTCATTGTGTGTGTGTGTGAGTGTGTGTGCTAGTGTTGAGGGTGCTGCGTGTGGGTGTACAATACTTTCAATCAGGGTTAGTGGACATTCTTATGTCCATGTGTACTTTTTCAACGCAAAGGGTGTGTTTTTGGTGTGTGTGCACGTGAGTGTGTGTGAGCGTGAGCACGCGCAGGGCCGGCCGCAGCTGCTGTTAGGTTTTCCTCTCTCCAGTC
This sequence comes from Galaxias olidus, assembly GCA_026901105.3. Taxonomy (NCBI): domain Eukaryota; kingdom Metazoa; phylum Chordata; class Actinopteri; order Galaxiiformes; family Galaxiidae; genus Galaxias; species Galaxias olidus. The sequence goes on from JAPMUY010008750.1 coordinate 74,929, forward strand.
TGTGTCCCTGGGCAGATGGCCAGCTGGATGCAGTTTAGAAAAAAAGGAAAGGAAAGATAGAAAAGCTCTCTCTTTTTTCTTTTCTCCTCTTCCATCTCTCTCTCTTTCTCTCTCTCTCTCTCTCTCTCCCTCTTTCTGTCTTCTGTTTTTCCTCCTCTTTCTCTCTCCTCTCTCTCTCCGTACCTTTCTACCCCTCTCTCACTGTCCCTCTCTCTTCTCTCTCTCTCTGTGTCTCTCTGTCTCTCTCTCTCTCTCTCTCTCTCTCTCTCTCTCTCTCTGTCTCTCTCTCTTTCTCTCCCCCTCTTTCTGTATTGCAGCCTTGCTCTTTCTGCCTTTTGTTCTTTCCTTTATCTTTCTCTCTCTCTCTCTGTATCTTTCTACCTCTCTCTCTCTCTTCCTTCCTGTCCTCTCTTCCTCCTCGCTCTCTCTCTGCTCCAGCCTGGCTGCCCGTTTGGCTGCTGTGTGGCATGAATGGGACCTCAGATGGGGAGAAAATGGGGCATTCTCTTTAACAGAGTGCCGCCCCAACTCGTTTTGCCTTCGTCCCCATGAATGTCGTCCTTTGATTGGAGATTTTTTTTTGTGTGGCCGTGAATTTAATAGGACACCCTTTTGCCTTTGTAGGTGTCAAAATGGTGCCCAAAAATTTTATCTGCTCTTTTCCCCATCCCAACCTCCTTTTAAGGTAAATTATTGTATGCAACTAGTATACACATTTTTTCCCTAAAGCTTGTTAGATGTTTCAGACTAAAAATGGTTTTAAGTATTCATTGTATTAAATCAAATGTCAGACTATTCCATTAGTGCTATTATATTAGGCAATAAGTCAATCCTGCGTACGAAGTAGGAAGAAATTGTTCTGAATGAGTTGCATAGCGTACAGCTATAGAGCACAATGTCACACTCTTTATCCATTTTCACCTTCAACCGCTAACAGCTCAGAAATCTAAATATGTGCCATTTTAGAAAAAAAGAAAAAAAAAGAAAGTAATTTGAACATTAAGTGTCAGACATGCCAGGGCAGCCATTTTATTTTTGTTTCTACTCTCTTGCTGTGGATGAACCACTGGTGATGTCATGTCTCTGTGGATCTCACAGGGGTCCTCAGGTTAAAAGCTTGGATTGGATTAGTCCCTTTTTTTCATCAGACACTCAGCGAAATGAGGTTGCTGATTGCTCCAAAAAAGAAACAACATTGTAAATATATATATATATATATATATAAAGAAAACTGAGACCCCCACTAGATTATTAATGTCAGCCGAGCGATGCTAAGTATTCGTGACAAAATTAATTAGGAAACACAAGACTTTGGATTAGGAATCAAATCAATGTAAAATTCAGCATAGCACAGAAAATCGGAGATCTTTGTCAATGTATTTTAAGCAGTAGTTCGTCTTTAGAATGTGGGTTACTTGATCCACATAGCCAGCCATAGCTCCTCATCTATAAAGCTTGTCCAACATCTGCAAAGAGAGAGAGTGAACCATTCAAAGTCGCCAGGGGAAATGTAGGAATGTGGGGCGAAACAGGAAATAAATGCTCCTGCAGAGAGAACATTTCAGCCTTAAAAAACGAGACCCTGACATGCAGAAGCATAGTTAATACATGCAATCGAGAAAATAGGTTTATTCTTTTAAAGATATTACATAGCTATACAATTTAGCCTTTATCCAAATACTCGTTTTGTTTTGTATGCTTTTTTAAGCAGATTTTGAGTGACTATTATATATATATATATATATATATATATATATATATATATATATATATATATATATATATATATATATATATATATATCTTTTATTTTTTACTTCTCTAGCCTGTCTGAAATGTGTGGAGAAGTTGTAATCTTTAACCCCCACCTATGCTTCCTGTCAGAATGAACAATCTGGGTCGAACCACTCTACTTAATGGATATGGGGGACAGTGGGGAGGGTGGAAGGAAACAGGATATTCTATCTTTGACTACATAACCAAGGACTTGCAAGGGGAGCAAAGTGTGTATTAGCTTGAGCTCAAATAAAAAAAGAAATGGGTCTTAAACTTACCATACCATGAGACAAGGAGGAAGCTAGCCCTTGGAAACGTTTCATGTCACAACCTTTGTTTTGCTTAAGCCTTATTCATTAGATTATTGAACTAATTTGAGAACTTATTTCCTTTCGATAGGTCCATGCTTTGGGGTGACAGTTTTAATCAGCGTGCTAAATAGCACACTATACCGGCATAGTCAATGAATAATACAAATTATAATAACGTCATTAAACACAGAAATAAGTGAACATCATCAGTTAAACCTAAATAGCTGTAGCCAAAACAATTTGTAAGCAAGAGTAAATTAAAGGTTTACTGCTTTGTTGTCTATTGTCTATTTGACAGTTTTATGGCATATTTACAGTTTAAATGTGGCAAGAACAATCTTTCGTCTCTGTCTATTATGTTTTGAACTCTTCTTCATACACATTTTCTATACATTTTCTTATAAATTCTAAAATCAATTGGGTCGTATCATTGCTGTGCCTACTATTACCAATAATCTAATATTATGAAAATATATAAAAAGAATTGTCCAATTGAAGGTTCTGTAACACCCAGCGCAGGTAAACTGTTTCCATCGACTTTTATAACATTATACAGTTATACACTTTAGTACAATTCCTTTTTCTGCGTACACTATTTCTCAAGTAAATAAACTAATACAAAGTAAGTAATTGATGTGTCAGCTCTTGAATAACACTGCACTTGGACAGATTTACCACAAGAGCAATCATTTTACTCCTCCAGTCTTGATTTGATTTTTATTGTTGTGTTTTGAAATAAAAACTCAAGGTTGGCAGGGTGATTTTAGATTGGAATGGGGAGTGAGGAGATGTGGAGTGGATAAAATAGAAAGTCTATCCACAGGTGGTCCGTAATTCGCCACAGTAATTGCCCGCAAAAGTGTATTACGGGTCTTCAGACCACTCATCCCCTCAGTAGGGGTGGGCAAGAGAAAAGGATGAGCGGAGTGGAGAGACCGCCAGACAGCGCGGTGTCCCGTCGCGTGAAAATTCCCCCAAGACTTTTAAAATACAATGAGGGAGCATTATTATTGTGCAATGTCAAATAAAAGGCTTTTCACAAGCACTATAAAGCCAAGCTAATGACGATGGTGATGGAAAAGGCACATGTACAGATGTTTTAATTCAATGGAAATGTCATTGTATTTAGAAGGCAGGTGCATCGTACGTTTCCCCTGCTATTGATGGGATGAAAGTTGTCACGGCGACTGGTAAACTACTGGATGAAAGACATCTTTTCAGTGGGCAGACATTTACTTGGCCCTAACCTTACTCGACTGTGATCACTCCGATGTATTTGATGCATCAACAGTCCTATACACGTGTACATGCTGTACATCCCCAAAAGGTGTCAAAAAAAGAAGACAGATACGTAGCAAAATGTGCTTTTTGGTGCATGTTTTGTTTTAAAAACTCTCAATTTCTTTGTTGTTTTCTATTTCCCTAGATGCAATGGCGAATCCATCTCCAGCCAAGAGTATGGGGGACCCTGGGATCACCCCTCTGTCCCCTTCACATGCTCAGGTAAAACGAAAACATATAAAACAGGAAACATGAATGCAACACAGACCAATGGAACGATAATTTTCAATGTTTACATTACAAAGGAAGGAATTAGTATGTTTTTATTCTGTGCCAAGCACTGCATTTGGGTGACATGACTGTAGTTGCAAATTTTGGAACCTGAGATTATTAGTCGGTCAATATTGGTAGTATACCATGTATATATATAATTTATTGAATTACTGGGGAAAAGCGCATTGTTTTCCCTTAATAGGCTAGAACAACTCTTTCAAGAAAATACATGACTTAGATATAAAGGACTTATCATGGTCTGAATTTAATTAGTGTGGAAAAATAGGAATGCCAACCCATTTAAAAATAATTCTGTTCTCCTTGACGGCTTCAGGAAAAACAGAAAAAAACATTAGAATGTATTAAACTTAATAGTTTTACATGGTAATTTACTCTGTATTAATATCCTGCAAGTGACTTTTCAATATGTTGACAGCTGTTTGTCTCTATGTATTAATATCACATTTTTTCCAGCAAAATGATACGGACCAGGTCCCCTCCGGCCCCTCGTTCGTTGTGGTGGTAGCCATCGACTTTGGCACAACATCTAGCGGCTATGCTTACGCCTTCACGAAGGAGCCAGAGTGTATTCACACCATGAGGTGAGCCAACGCTGCATTGCAGTCGCCGGGGGAGAGAGGGGCAGAATGTGTGTGCGTGTGTTAGAGAGAGAGAGAGAGAGAGAGAGAGAGAGAGAGAGAGCTTGTGACTCCATAAGGCTGCTTCAGTTCATACTCTTAAAAGTGCATTGGGCAAGTTTATTTAGGGAATTGGGCAAAAATGAGCGAGGATTTCAATCACAACAGCCCAAAAGCCAACCTCCCTAGGCTCTGTACCCACCCTGTCCCTCTCCTAATAAGCCCATCCCTTCTAACGGTGTTTACACATGCATGTGCTGCTCCCTTGTTAGAAGGAGCTCGAGTAACGCTAGGTTAAAATGCAAAAATGCAAATACAACTGGACGTTTAACCAGGAGTGTGCACGTGAGGTGATTGCCAGGCAGGTAGCCACACCTCCTTGCAACAACTCTCCTGATTGGTTAGATTGATTATCGATTGCCGGGCTTCCATAGATTTTTGAGAGGCTGAGTACAGGGCCTAGGGTGGTCGTAGAGAGCGCATCTTCTCTCAGAGCGTTTGATTTATTGATATCTGCCAGCAGTGCCAGGAGGTAGGTAATGAGCATAGGACAGTCGCTTTAATCACATGATGTAACAAATCAAGACCCCCCCCCCCCCATAGCTTCCTTTACTGATACTGTCCGCCTTCAGAAGAATTTTTGTGTGATACCGTACCACTAAAAAAAGATCAGTATAGATCTATGTTACCAATTTAGGCGGCGGACTGGATAGGACCGCTGACTAAAGGTCAGAGGTTAACTTTTGTTTACTCTGTCTCCTCACTTCATAGAGTGTCATCATGTTATAGCCCCAGACAGTGTAGTTTTTATTTAGTTATACAGGGCTGACTGACTGACACTGTCTCTTGAGTAACAGTACCCTGTTTACAAGGCAGGTAATGAAAAAGAAAAGAAAAGAAAAGAAAATCATGGAAACAAAACATTTAAAGTAAAACGAATGGAATAGAATAGAAAACAAAAATAGGTGTAATGAACCCAGACGTTTGGTTGTCGGGGCCGACCGGCTTACTGTTTCCTGGAGGTGTTTCTCTGTTGACACACATTTAGAATCAGCGTAAGCCAAGTGCTGACAAGTGCTAAAATACGCTTTGTTTGATGAGTCTACAGCCCTATACAAAAATAACATTAAAAGAACACAAAAAATTATATGTTATTTTGTGGAAATAGTCTACTATACCTTATTGCCCTATGTATTACACGTAGTTTTGTAAAAAAAATTTGGGGGGGGGGTGGGTCAAGCATAGTTTGATTGATAACCTTTAAAGGGACTTTTTGGAATGCATGCATTATGGAGAAAAATAATGAGGTCGTCTTGGTTTAAGGAGTTGTTAAGCCTTCCGTATAGTATTAACCCTCTCCTGGCTAATGCTAGAAAACGTAGACAGCCGCTTTAAGCAACAGAATCTCACGACCTCTCAAGGTTAGTGTCTCCCTCCATGGGTGCCAGGCACGGCAGGATTTAACAACCAACACACATCGTTCCCCTCTTGACAGGTGTTTGGTGGTCTTTCCCAAAGGAAACAAACTACTACATTTGATTTCCGTGGTTTAAAAAGAAATTATGGTATGTTTTACAAGTATTTCTTACTTAACTGTCAGTTGGTTTGCGAGACACATAGTTTGAGACACATAGTAATGCATTTGTTTTAACAAACAGTAGCTTATTCCCAATAAAAAACTCTCTTCCTGTATGTAATTTTAAAGTATTTATTTTGACATTGGTTTATATATTAATGCCTCATTGAACATGTCTTTCCCCTAAAAATAAAAAAAGTTTAACAGAGTAAAACACCAATTAGTAAAATACATAGGCAGAGTTTGACTTGTACTCACAGACTTCCATAGAGAAACTCTGTTCCAACATGGTCCACTGACTCCATTCGATAACTGTTGAGTAAGATATTTGTTCTAGCCCTGCCAGACGTTCATGGAAAACAAACCCTAGCGCAGCGAGATTATTTAGTTTAAGTTTAAGGCATTTTTACACCAAATCCTTGACCAAACAATCCCATCCTAAATCCAAACCTCTAAATGGAGAATGAATGCTTTTTTCTGTAGTAGCAACAGACTGCCCTTTATATATTGATACAAGTTTTCACAAAGGTAATGATTGTATGTGTTGTATGCACTGAATGCAGTCTGATGTACTAGAAGTCATAAATCAGTATTGTCTGTTAACGAAGAGGAAATTCAGTGTTTATATTGACAGAGAGTATCAGACATTCTTTTCTTTTATAGACATGGACATTAGCATTCATCGCCTGTCCTTACTGTTGTATGGCCTACACAATGGTGCAGGAATTCGATTCCGTGTCTAAATACTTCATTCTTAGGGCGGGGGGACCTGCATTTCTAACACTGTTTTAAAGAAAATGGCAGCCTACTGCTCAAGACTGCAAGATTCTAAACGGCCAACGTTTGCTGTCATTCATCGGATGCACAAAGTCTTTGGAATGGTCGAAGTGTGAGATTGTAATTCCTCTCCTCTCATAGTGTTGCCAGGTTTGGGCTGCATTCTGTACCAACAGTGAGATGCAATGCATTATTGAAAGTCTCTCATGCCTGGGTGAATATTTTAGTGAATTTTAGCCCAGTTCTCATTTTCCCACTCTAGACTAGGTCAGATTAGACTATACTGTAATTCAGAAGCAGGTTTTGTATCTGTATGCTGTATATATGGTTGATATGTAACATAGGAATGAAACTGGATATTATTTATAATGCTTTTAGAAAACGTTATTTTTTTTCTTAAATTTTCTACACTGCAATTACTTCAACCAACGCTCATACACACACAATCTGTATTATTAATAGATCCCAAACAAAGCGCCGTTTTTTTTCCAGCAAATGTTCGACATCATGTCTGCTCAGCAGACTTTCCGTTGTGATAGAACCTCTGCTCTCGTCATGCCCTTAGTAGATTCAGCACATTCGTGCCCCAGAGAAGGGAGCTAACGCTTAGAATAGCTGGCCTTCACTGGCTCCTCCGACCCAACGCCGTGCAATTAGCCTCAAGGTAAAGTTCACACTGTCTTGTCAGGGAGAGACTCTTGCAACGTATACCCGTTGTTGGTGAGATTGCGACCTATTACTAACACATCTGCTGTTCTTGTCCTCTTTTTTTTACCCATAGCAAACACAGTTTTATTCATGGCAACCATGGTCCAAAAAATACAATAACAGTATATGATATGATGGGGAAAAGGTATTCAGTGTGTAAGCTTCTGAGGCAAATGTGTGCCAGTTTCGGAGCTATTATTTAAGAAAGGCTACTATACAGTTAATGTCCAAA
>JAPMUY010008750.1:87500-152500 GCA_026901105.3 Galaxias olidus
ATATTGGTTCTAGATGTCGATGATTTGCTGTAATGTTGCTGCTATGTGATTTATGGATATTGTAATTTCCTGTTCTAGTCTGCAGCCCTGCACCAGAGCTTCGTGTTCCAAAAAGAGCATTCATTATTCAGTACTATGCCAAATGAGGGTTTGGATTAATGGCAGTTGCTACAGATAGTTCCCTCGTACTATTGTAAGGAACAAGACTATTTAGCTGAAACAAAGTCATACTTCAAGGTTTTAGTGTGTAGGATAATGTAAATAAAAGCTCCACAGCATTTTTCTTGAAGGTATCTTTGAATAGGACTAAGCTTTTTGAAGCAAACACGACCCAGCCTTGGCTTTTGTCAGGAAGTAAATCTTATCTGCTGCATTACCACATACTCACCATAAAGAGCCTGGGTAGGGACCACGTAAAGGGAATATGTCTGACACAGATTTGGTTTAGTCTTAGGTGCTGACCAAATATTGTCATCTCACAGCAAATAAACCGGACGTTGTTTAAATGATATACTATGAGATGAATACATTTTCTCTTTGTTTTCTGTCCTCTCTCGTGCAGTCTGGACTGGTTGCCCGCGACAACCCTGAACAGCTGATCATTGCCCTTGAGCCTGAGGCAGCGTCCATCTACTGCCGCAAGCTCCGCCTCCACCAGATGGTGGATATAGGCTCACGGACCACTCAGAACGGCTTCAGCCCTACTGACAATGTAGGGGCGGGTATGACCCAAGGTGAGCCCCGCCCTCATAACTTTTAGGAAAAGAAAATGGCTTTTTTTTCTACAAAGTTACACTGTTAGTTGGGCTATTATAGCTGGTTGATGTTGAGGTTTTGTTACTAGTAAACTGGCATGCAGACTGTGTTATTTTTTGAATACCCAATGTTTGTTTGCGTCGAGCGACGTTTTAGAGAATAGAGTATTAATTGGTTTGATTGCTTTTGTAGAAAACATGCCGTTAAGGGGACCATAATGTAAGATTTGGACTATTTCTTTACCTAGCATTGTTCCATCACACAGGGGATCGTACCAACAACATGGATGAGTTAAATCTGTGCCTTGTGTTTGCCTTGTGTTGTCAGAGGTGAACTAGAGAAAATGCACATCTACCCTATTTTACAAGCTGTTCTGAATCCCAGTCATTTGTGACCTAGAAAATGTAAGTCAATCTAATTGACCAATCACAGACTCACCACGGACTCGGAATGTTACTATCCCTAGCCAATAACATAGCTCAGCTAATGTACTGTATGTTAATGAGCAATGGGGGTAAACTCACGTTCACCACTGAAAACGGCATGTGAGTTGGAAGGGAAGAAAGAGGCACCCTAGAATAATCAATAAAAAATATTATATAATTTTTTTAGTATTCAAATATTTTCTAATGTGCTTCATAGACACTAAGGAATCACATAAGTATGATTGTCAACATTATGGGCCCTTTAACTTTTCCAGTTTGATGAGATAACGCAAAATACATCCATTACGGACTTTATGTCTACATTTTTTAACATGTTTTTTTTTTGCCTCTCCTCCTTTAAATTATGTTTTTAAAGCTTCCGTTTCTCCAGGTAATGGTAAACGCTCCCCCTCTGTTTATTCTGACACCAAATAGGTAGATTGAAATAAATCATCACATATTTATTTAATGTGTACTCCCAGCGACCACCTGTCACTTTGCCTGGGGTTCTTTCCTCACTAATCTTTCAATGTGCGCCTCCAATTGATAAGGACATTAGTGCCAAGAGTGCAAAGTGATTTGTTCTGGTTATTTTTTTATTGACGCTAAAGCGATGTAAAATGTCTTTTTTTTTTTTTAAAGACCTTAGATCTGAGTATAAAGAATGTATAGAGAATGTTTGTCGAATGTTTACTTTTTAAGATGAATTGGAATTGCCCACTTTATGATTTAGTGACAGTATGTGATTGCCAGCATGCAATTTCCACTGACGTTATAACCAGATTTTCTTCCTTTCACAATACGCACCACTTTCGACTGGAGTCAGGGCCTAGGTTTTGGCAAATCAATCCTCTTACCAAGTGATTGAGTAGGACACATGCAAATGGAAAAGCTTTTCCTTTTAGCTATTTACCTAAGGTGTGTATTTATAATGGGCCAAACATTAATACACAGTTAGCATGTCTTTTGACTAGTGGTTGGCCTCAACAATAGGTGAAGGCCATTTTTTTGGTCTGTCTAACTGACTAGATTTTAGAAGGCTAAAATAACCTTAACACAGATTTGTCTATTGATCCAAAACATCTCTTTAGTCTCTGTGTCTTCAAATGTAGATTACGCTTAATCTCTCTCAGTAGATGTATCTACTGTGGATTTAGACAAGTCAGCAAGTCAGCACGAGGCACGAGAGGATGTGTGAATAAAACACGTGGTTTTGATTTTTTTATTTCTTTTTTTAAGCACCAGAACAATGTAACATAGTTGACAATTGTGTTAGTATTTGGCTCATCGACTAATTCTGTTGTAGCAGATGTGTTTCTTGTTCCTAAAGCTGGCTAGCTTGCCTCTGAACTTTGGCCGACCCTGCGGGGCTCTGGTGAAGTTCTGTAAATAAGGGGGACATGTTTGAATTTCATGGAAAAGTCTTAAAGCTGTCCAGCGGAGATAAAGCATTAGCCTCCTCCTGCTGCCAGTAACATTAGGAGGAGCACCTCTGTTGGTTTGATGTTTAAGAAGGTGCAAATGTGTCACATAACTATGTTGACATCTTGAAACAAATGAAGAAAGTCGAACAAAAGGTTTTAGCAATTAGTGAAAGTTTGGAGTTCATAAAAACTAAAATAATACTTGTAAATAATGCAAATTTGAATGGCTAACTCTCGTTTCTGCTGAATGCTGTGTTCTTTTTGTTGTTGTTGTTGTTGTGTCATCTATTTCTTCTTCTACTTATGCGACCTTTGTGACCTCATACGAGGCATGGGTACCCATACTTGGAGACCTGATGCTGTAGCTTGGACGCCATGTTAATTAGCACCTTCAGCATCAGTCGGATGTTGTCTCAGCGCTGCAGGCTGCAGCTCTCTTCAGAGCAGATGTCTTCTTTGGCTTTACTGGTTTCACTGTCTTTGTAATGACCTGTTTTGGGGTTAGTCCCTGTCCCAAAACAAATACTGTAGGACAGCTTATTTTTTGTGTTTAACGCCGCACCAGAAGGATACACAAAAAAACAGTGTATAAAAATCTGTATGTGTTGCGTTGATACATTAAGGATAATTATATACATTGCAACTAAAAGCTTAATTTCCTGTTTAAAGTACCTATTAGGAATATTGTGTAAAGACTTATGTGTTGACTTTCAAACTTAACACGAGGACGAGCTTAATGAGACAGAGGGCAGTTAAACACCCAGTGCTAAATGGTAGGGGCTTCAGACAGGATGTCACAGGCTGTTTGTGTTATCAGGGAAGCCCACAGGAAAAGAGTACTTTCAAACCAGCTGCTAAAGTTTCCTACACTGACATCATGGATGCTCCCTTTGACAACCAGCATCTAAACGTTGTTGGGACGTTATACTGGCAGTTGGGGTGTTGGAAGAATATACCACTCTTAAGCAATTCATGTAGCTTTGATGGGTTTTTCCACATTTAAGGGATATGGATAAAATGGTATGCCCTTTGACAGGTACATTTTGAAGTGAATTGTTAATAGGTCGACAATTCTCGTTGAATAACACGAGTTGGAAAATCCTCTTTTTCCTACTCCGAATGGTTTCCTCTGTGTAAGCGTCCATCAGACGTCTTTGTTGATGTGGTCACGCCTGTCCCTCCATGCCATCCTGTTGTTAACTGTTAGTTACAGTGGGGCCACATTGGAATATTATACCAAGTTATGGGTGGCGTTTAGATTTCAATTATTAAGTATTATTTTTTATCTAACGCACCTTGTTTTTTGTTTTGCTTCATTAGTTTTACCTATATTCCCCAATGTAACCTTTCAGTAAAAACCTTTTATTTTAATATCTATTTTTTTTTTACAAATGGCATGTCATCAGAATTCATATGAAGAAGTAGCTCTCTCACCGACTTCCATGTACTTGTAAGTGTGTGTTGGAAATGTGCATGGACGTCAACTGGAGCAGGTGTCTGAAACGGTTCCGCCGTAGAACGTGCGCTCGTAGTACCGCTACCTGACGACAGGTCACATGGCCTGCTCTACGATTCCCGCCACTTACCTCACAACCCCCCCCCCCCCCCCACCACCACCACCACCCCCACCACCACCACCACCTTAGACACACACCACGCTGCTCTCTGCGCCTGCCGCCTGCCTCACATTGCTTTACACACAAAGTGCTTCTGCCCTTTAATCACACTCATTCGGTCATTCTCTTCTCTGTCAACGATCAGCTAAGGAACATGTCCGCCGCAACCGGCAGAGCCGTACCTTTCTGGTGGAAAATGTCATAGGGGAGCTATGGTCGGAGCTGGAAGAAGGTAGAGTCTCTCTCTTTCTTTTACTCTCAGTTTTTATCTTTTTTTTTTTCTTCCCTTTCCCATTATTTTCTTTTTTCTCTCTTTGCTCGTTTTAATGGCAATTGCCTCTTGCTGTTCTCTGATGCTGTAGATCAACCACGCTCTAATGCAATAAATACATGATATTAGAATATTATGAAACATTGTATATCTGCAAAAGGCCTTTGGGATTTTCCTCTGAGGACATAGTGAATCAGTTGTGTTTGCTAATCTTGCCACTTGATTTGTCACAGAATCCATCTAGTGAGTAATTATTTGTAGTGAGTGCCCTTGTCTCTCTCACCTCTTAGGGGAGTCTTCCCCACAGCCCCTCATAGTCGCCTCCAGTTAACAAACGTGTAACAAAGTCAATCTGCTAAAAGTACACAAAATCATATTTTTTGAAAGATTTTTATCTATCTCATTTTCCAAACCGATACCTGCAACACAAATATGGTCTGTTAGACAGTTAGTTTGGGAGAGGTGTGTATTTCCTGTGTTTAAGGACTAAATTGAAGGGTAACATTGCAGACACTCCTCCCTGTAACTCAACACGCCTTCCACTGCCCGTTTCCCTACACGCTTGGCTTTAACCACGGCAACGTATTTAATACAGGAAGGAGGGTTTAACTAATCCATGTAAGTAATCTATAGATACAGGTACTGATACTGTTAGAAGTGAACTCTGTTCTCACATTTCTCATTAGTATCTCAGACAAAGACGTTCCAGTTGGTTAAAAAAAAAAAAAATGTCAACAATAATAATGGTACATCTTTATTTATATAGCACTTTCCAGAACAAACGTTACAACCTACTTCCATGATGTGCAAAGAAACATTAGATGCAAAGGCAAACTAACTGAATACATGGTAGCACCAGGTTGATATCCTTTGCACCGCAGTCACCGTTAAATCCTTAGAAGTGAAAGTGACTCACGCAATAGGCTCCAAGTTTCAGACACCTATCCTCACCTGTCTGTCGTTAAGTGGTGCATTTTATCTGGAGGAATCACAAACCACCTCATCTCCGTGTGCTCCATAAAAAAAAAAAAAACCCTGTAAAAACGACGCGTTTTTCACGTGTTATTTCTGTGTTCCTCCACACATGGCGTCGTCGTGAAACATGTCTTGTGTTGGTTTGTTATTGTGCAGGTGACCGCTACGTGGTGGTGGACTGTGGCGGGGGGACTGTAGACCTCACGGTCCATCAGATACGACTCCCAGAGGGACACCTCAAAGAGCTCTACAAAGCCTCAGGTGGGAGCTGCTGCACTCTTCCTCTTCTCCTCTCGCTTGCTTTCCTCTTGCTTTCTTTCCCTTCATCTATCGCTTTTGTCTTCATCTGTCAAACATCTAGACTGGGCCACTCGTCACACCAAATAATTGTAATCTACTTTTATTTTCTTATTTGTTCTGTTAGCCTATCTGTTAGGCTAATATGGCTATCTACGTATTTAAACCCTATTGTTTGTTTAAAACAATCAATTAAAAGGCTCCCGTTTCCTTCCTTAGGCGGCCCCTACGGCTCCATCGGTATCGATTACGAGTTTGAGAAACTTCTCTGTAAGATCTTCGGGCAGGACTTCATCGACCAGTTCAAGATCAAGCGTCCGGCCGCCTGGGTGGACCTGATGATCGCGTTCGAGTCGAGGAAGCGGGCAGCGGCCCCCGACAGGACTAACCCCCTGAACATCAACCTGCCCTTCTCCTTCATCGACTACTACAAGAAGTTCAGAGGTCACAGTGTGGAACATGCCCTCCGCAAGAGCAAGTGAGTGGGCGTCTCTGCGTGTTTGTTGTGTGTGTGCAGTGTGCATGTGTGTTAGTTTGTTTGTGTGCTTGTTGGTGTGTGTCGGTGTGTCTGTGTGAGTGTGTGTGGGTATTAGGGTATATTGTGCCTTCCGCGAGAGCGAGTGAAAGGGTGTTGTGTGTTTTTGTTGTGTCAGTGTGTGTGTTTGTATGTATGTGTGTGTTTGTTATGTGTGTGTGTCAGTGTGTGTGTGTCGGTGTGTGTGTATGTATGTGTGTGTTTCTTTTGCGTGTGTGTGTTTGTCAGTGTGTGTGGGTGTTAGGGTGTTTTGTCCCCGCCCATGTTGAGTAGAGGTGATGTTGAATTTTCTGGCATGTGTTGTGTTTGCCTTCGGGATTTAAGTAAATCACTTTTTGTGTGTATGTGTGTCTGTAGCAGAGTGTGATTGCTAATGGTGATATGTCGGGCTCCCTATTAAATAATCAACCCCGTGTGTGTGTTCGACAAAGCATTTTCCTTACTGTCAAGACAAATTGAGGAACCCTGTGACATCTTAATTGGCACAGCAAACGGCACAAACCTCATACCCACACACACTGACAGACACCCATATAAGAGTCCAATCCTAATATAAACGTAACCTTGCACAGTCATTGGAACAACTTTGCTGTATTAGACGCATCCTTTCTAAGTGATTGAAACAGTCATAGGCATAAAATCCATTTATCGATGTGCACCGTCATTCCTTAGCTAGCTAGCATTACCCTCGGTTAGCACATACGGGACCTCACAGTACCGCCTTCCCCATTTTGAGGTGAACAATGCAGTCTGGTTATTGATTGCCTCTGCTTCGGCACCATTTGCTGATGACGTTTTCCAGGTTTTAAATTACCTCAGACAAGTTGTTCTGCAAACGTCTGTTTAACGAATGCTGATCACTCATTATCTTACACGTTACCGTTTGTAGCGTAGGCTTATGGAAGAGGATCTTACTCACTTTTAGGTTCAGCAGGCTTTTCCAGCATCACCCTTTTTTAAATGAAAGAAAAACAGTCCCTGTCTGATGGAGCGACAGTTTAAATGTATACGTCTCAACGCTCAACAACTTATTGTGTTGGCTTTTCTCTCACACAGTGCATGTATGTCCTATTATACATTACATTACACACAAATTACATTACGTATTTGAAGTCAGATGTTAGCAACATATTAATGGTGTGCTACTTCCAGTCACTGTGGAGCTTTTCAGTGCAGCAGTCTAATAATGTTATTGTCTGGGGTGTCTAGACTATTATTGGGCGAAGATGGAGTCTATGGTGGTGTGGAGACTGGGGAAATCTGAGCCTTCAATGGTCCTTTGGGGTGGTCTGACTCATTACCAAATAGTAGCCTCTCTCAATGTGAAATTCAGTGTGTAAGAGTGGTCTCTAGTTCACACACACACATGCATGCACGCACGCACGCACGCACGCGCACACACACACACACACACACACACCTACACACACACACACTCACACACACACACTCACACGCGTGCACACACACTCAAGCAGTGAGCTTGGGGTTCTTGGGGTAGTATCCACATGGATACTGTAGACTCTATGAGAACATTGGGTTCTTAAACCAACAAAGTCCCCCCTCTTCTCTCCTCCATGTCTTCAGTGTGGACTTTGTCAAATGGTCTTCCCAGGGGATGCTGAGAATGAATCCAGATGCGATGAATGCCCTCTTCAAGCCGACCATTGACCACATCATCCAGCACCTTAGTGAGTACTGTAATGCCATAGCAAAGCAGCGAGATTCACACAGTAACTAAAGGAATGAGTTCAAAATCTGTGTACGGTCTCGCCAACGGCAACCGCGGTCTTCCATTTTTGTGGTGAACGTTGCCGTCGGACTTTGCAGACGAGCTATAATTAGAGTCAATGGAGGCAGCAGCTTGCCTACCTCCATAATTCATAGGTCTGAAGACCAGGTGATAGTGGGTCACATCACGTTAGCATCTTCTGCTGAAGATACAGTGAGTAGTGGGATAAAATCAGGCAGTGAAGTTGGTGAATAAGAACACCCAATGGTGCTACTACAGCATCAAGAAGCATCTGAAAGTAAATTCAGCAAATTCAGTGTTTAGTCATTTGGGGCATCTTGGACAGGCTCTATTAGCCCACGTACCTGCGGAAATAAATGACCTGCGGAAATAAATGCAACGCTTCACATTAACTAGAGTTAATAGTAGCCTTTGATTGACTTGCGCATTTCCCATGAAAGGTCACACTATTAAATGATATGTACAATAGCCTCTGTTATGTTTATACTTGTTTTACAGAAATGTCCTCTACTAACTCCCATTCTGTTGCCTACGGATATTAGCGATCAACGTCATCCCTAAACTAAACACATCTCCCTTTTTTGTGTCTCCAGCCGAGCTGTTCGAGAAGCCGGAGGTGTGCCACATCAAGTTCCTCTTCCTGGTGGGGGGTTTCGCCGAGTCCCCCTTGCTGCAGCAGGCCGTCCAGAGCATGCTGCAGGGCCGCAGCCGCATCATCATCCCGCACGACGTGGGCCTCACTATCCTCAAGGGCGCCGTGCTCTTCGGCCTGGACCCCGGCGTCATCAAGGTGCGCCGCTCGCCGCTCACCTACGGCGTGGGCGTGCTCAACCGCTTCGTGGAGGGTAAGCACCCGCCGGAGAAGATGCTGGTGAAGGACGGCACGCGCTGGTGCACCGACGTCTTCGACAGCTTCATCCTGGCCGACCAGTCGGTGGCGCTGGGCGAGACGGTGAAGCGGAGCTACACGCCCGCCAAGCCCTCGCAGCAGGTCATTGTCATCCACGTCTACTGCTCCGAGAAGGAGGCGGTGGGCTTCATCAGCGAGCCGGGCGTCCGGAAGTGTGGCACGCTGCGCCTGGACGTGAGCGGCACGGAGAGCGCCGCGCCGCGCCGCGAGATCCAGACCCTCATGCAGTTCGGCGACACGGAGATCCGCGCCATGGCGGTCGACGTGGCGACGTCGCTCACGGTCAAGGCTAGCATCGACTTTCTCAGCCACTAGAGGGGAGGGGGGTGGGGAGGGGGGCGGGGGGCTGGCGATGAGTCAGCTTTGAAGGGGGAGCTGGGGGGGGGGGGGTCATAGGTCATGGAAAGAATGGAAACTAAAAGCCGTCTGCAGCATTTACACAGCGTACACTCCATGAGCCAGGGACAAGGAGTAGAATATAATGGCATTGGTGAGGTAATGGTGTGTGTTTTAACCGTTTAGCGTGGGCGCTATCTGGTTTTCCAAATGCCTAAAATGAAACACACAATAGCGCACTGACTAAAGCACTGCTTAACATCTGTGTAGAGACGTTGTCTTGAAAAAGGTCAAGATTGGTGAATGAACCTTCTTGGCCTGTTTCCAGTACATTTTTGTGCTATGGAGACATTGTTTAATACATAGATGTTGGTACACATACTAATGACAGATTATAACAAAAGGGAATGTATGTGTCAGGGTGTTAGTGTTTAGTTTTGGGCGTGCGATTGAGCTGGTATACCCAATGATACTGCAGTGGATATGGTGTTCTTGTCTGAGGAGCAACATCTAAACCCTGGCTCACAGCACGATATATTTCATAATGCTAGCAAAAGAATATGATATTTATAGCTTCACAAATGGGCTTCCATGAGCTGTAACTTTGTCTTTACTCATACTTCAGTACCTATATGAATCGAGTTATGCTGAACATTTAAAAAGAATAAAGAAGTGGAATGGGATATATAATATGGCGATACCCATAATCAGTTTTCATCTGGAAATTAAAATCTGCGTTCATCATCTCTTCCTACTCCTGTGGAAAGTCAGTGAGTTATGACAAAAACAAGCTTGATGCATAGACTTTCAGAGTATATTTCAAACTCTTAGAGCTGACCGTCCTACATTGTTGATGACATGTGTTTTGAGCAATGCAGTATACTCTGCCAGCAAAGTTAATGTAATAAATATAAAAAATGGACTTGGACACCATTAAACATCCCAAAAGGTCTAACAGTCTTTTTCCCCACCAAAAAAGTCTGGCTTGAGATTAAAATGTTCCACGGTAAAATAGGAATCCTTAAATGTGAAAAGGTCTTATAGGAAAATTGGCGGAGTTGAGTGTGCTGCTAGTTGAGCCTGCAAACCTACAGTATAGCCATTGCAATGCGCTTAAATGTTGCCTTTATTTGTTCGCTTTGTGCTTATGATAAAACCAAGGACAAGATGCCCGGGAGTTCTCCTCTTTTAATATTTAAATTCAGGTGATTCAATGCTTAAGAACAGTAAGTGCAGGACGTTTGAAAAAAGTTGACCTTTGGGAAAATTATGAAAATGTTTATTTCTGTAAATACAGTATTTAAATATTGTACAGATTTTTTGCATTATTTTAGCGGCTTCAGGTTAGGGTTAGAGTGTGTGCGTGTCCATTTTCAAGTCCTCTCACATTTCTCTGTCAGTCTCACCAGCCATATAGCATGAAAGGCCAAGGCAATCTAATTGTTTTAATTATCAACAATTAAAATAACAATTACAAGTAATTAGAATTTTTTTGCCCCTTGTGTTGCTTTGCAGCTATTACAAAAAAGAAACTATTTCATTGAAAGAAAGAGGTGCCTAAGAAAAGATGTGATATAATACTTATTCACTTATAATACTTATTCATCATTGGCCGTTTTTTAGATTTCAGTCAGGACAACTTACGTTAGGTTTAACTGTTTATTTCAATAACATGGTAAAACATTGAAAGTTGGCGTGAAGGGTCTGCTGCTCTGAGATACTTTCCCACCCAAGGTCATATTCCAACACTCAGTGAACAAGCATGTCTAGGGAGCAGATACCTGCAGATTTCCCCCTGGCAGATATACTAAGCAACAGATCCGAAGAAGGTGGATGCTGGGGTGGAGGTGGGTGTGCAGCAACGAGAGCAGTAGCATAGTGGTGTAGAAAGCAGTTGAGCAGTGTTAGGAGCCAGTGTGGTGAGTGAACTGCGGTTTAAGAAGCGTATTGGAGTGGTTGATTGCTGTGACGTGGACTGTTGTCTGAGTTGCCCGTCTGAACTAGCTCTGCCAAGGCGTCGCCTCATTTAACGTTTCATTTGAAATGTGATTTCTTAAGGTCACATTAATCCTTACTGGGACATAAAGACAGCAAAAGTGGTTGTCATGGCCATGCAATAAATGTTGAAGGTTTTCTAATGTATACCTTATACAACTTAATGCTATCAGGAGACAAAGTAATGATGTAAAAGGTGGATCTCGCTTTAAAAAAGTATTCAATTTCTCTGGTCTGTCTCTGTTGCTCTCCAGCAATGCATGGGTTGCATGGCTTTCATTGAAATGCATTTAAAAACGTTTTGCCAAATGACACCTTTTGAACTCAAAACCTTTTGTTTTGTTTTGTTTGTGCATTTCCAATGTTACGAGGAGGAAAATATCTACAGATCATCGCACTATAGTGTCAAGAAAAAGTGTCAATTGTATTTTATCAAGTCTTAAGCCTTTTAGAATCACTGCATTCCGTTCTACTGTATTGTCGTGTTTTTAAACAGACCTGGCCTCTTGATTGTTGAGAAATATTCTTGTCTAGGCAATTGGCTTGATGATTGAACTTGAGATTCTTTCACTTATGAACTAGCCCGGTAACCATGAACTAGGGTTGTCTTCACAATTGTGCTCGGTAGATTACAGTGTGCAGAAGAACAACTGAATGAGGGAATTAATAAAACATGTTTGTTTTTGTTTTTTTACTGTATTGCTACTTAATAATAATAATTAAGTAATAATAATGACAAGGTGTTTTGTGTCTCTTCCAGTTATAATGTTATGCACAAGGGACACTGTATTGTAGCTACTTTGAATTCAAAGCTATTTTGAAGAGAAAAAAAAAACGAAAACATGTCAAGAAGAAGTTTATTGTTATATTCTGTGTGTTTGCAGTTGGGAATATGTGGTGAACATACAACAACAATGTACAATGTTTTGCTAATTAATCTGAAGTGGAAATATTGGATGGCTATATAGGTAGCAGTCTAGCTAGCTTGCATACTAAAACGTAATATTTAACCTAGAATGTGCAATAATGCAAGACATGGGACGAGTTCACATCTAATTGATTCTGTGCTTGTGGTCTTAAAATCATCTCGGCCAATTTGACCAATATCCAATCTATCACCATTTGCATTTTATTGGGTTGGAATTCCCACCATTGTTTTTCTTGTGTTAACGTCAAAGTGTGCCGCTCTTGTGCCATTTTCACTTAACATATCAGTTGTACTTTGGATCAGTTCCAAGTATTCACAATCCGATTGTCATCAAATAAAAACATATTTCAAAGAACCCTAACTGCCTAACTTCATTTGTGCTATTACTAGGAATTCATATTGAAGAAAACACTTGCCTATATGGTTGCATGTCCCTAACACACGTCAAGGAATACAGGTGATGCCAAAGGGCTAAAGAAGGGTATTTTCACAAAAATTATACTATCCGCTAAACATTTTATGAAAAATACATAAAAATACATTGTCACACATACACAAAAAAAATTTCGCTAAAGTATTTTAGCATTTCACAAGTATCTTTGTTAGCAAATCAGCCACATAAAAAACCTAGGTTTAACTTCAATGGTTTTAAAGTTTGCTCGAAAGTATGAGCTGAGGGGTGTGGAATCCTTGAGTCAACACTACCCCCTAGTGCCATTTTTGCAATAGTACTAAAATGGAACATACTACTTTTGACATTGAAGATAGGACATTACATTGACACTAAATGGTAGGTGATGTATCTGGTCAAGCTGTTTCAATATCCTGTTGGTCCGCCATTATCCTCTTCCCCTTTCTCAGTTATCCACTAGGAACTATCTCTGGGCCCTAACAACAGTTAAACTGTATGCCTACCTACAGTATATTTAGTTACTAGTTAATTTGGTTGTGGGCTTATAGGTTAACTGAGTGCACATTTCAGTGTTACAAATGTCCCTTAAGGTGATTTACTAAATTAAATGCATTTCTTATCTAAACAGCCTATGACGCCACTGAAACAACAGCAGCATTTAGGGAAACAGCCAAATTGTTTTCAGAAAGTTATGTTCCTTCCAAGAACATAAGCAGATAAAAAATGTATATACACTATGTGATCATATGTTTTTTGGGGGTAAGCATCGATATGGTGTGTAGAGGTATGCAGCAATTCAATTGCCTGGTATCATAACAAGTTAGATTTTTGCAAAAAACTGTACATCAATTAACAAAACAAGAAGTGTTGTCTTGACTCATCTGCATTATATATCTACTATTTGTTTAATTTAAATTGGCTTACAAAAAACGGTTATGTTACTGGACTGAGCAAACAAAACAAATAAAACTCAGAATTATCTGTTGTCAATAAAACCTTGTTGACACATCCTACACAGCACTTCTCGTAGAAGCTCATCGGAATGAGCTATTTCTTTTTTTGTTTATTAAAAATGTTTTCTTACTTGTCTGAGGCATGTAGTCACATGTCCGTGTTAAAAAATACTTTCCATGAAATCCACTGTCCAAATTTTTAGTTAGTCTCAAGCACCCTTGCCACTGATCTAACCAGTTGAATATGAAACTAAACGCAGGCACTTTTTATTCAATAACTGTGTGCATTTATAGGAAGTGAGTGTGTTATTCTAACAGAAGGGCTGTTGGAGTGGCACTCCACCTCTCACGGGGGCAAGGTTGTTTTTACGGTTCCAGTGTGAAAGAGGGGGACAGGCTGTGGGAGTGGATAGGGGTAGGGCGTTGGTATAGTGCGCTGGCCATCCCCAAAATGGCTAAAAAGTAGGGCAGTTGCTACGGCAATTTCAAGTGGCGACTCTCGAAAAAGCGGCCCCTTGAGTTACTGGTGTGATTCCCCTCCCACAAAAACCTCTCCAGGTTCTCTGAGGGGCTTGCAGCTGCAAGGTGCATCAATTACATTGTGTGGATGAGAACTGGGAGCTTAACATGTTTTTGGTTCATTTCGGAGTATGTTAAGGTTCAATTTGGTTAGAGAAACAGTATTGGATTCTATTGTTTATTTTAGCAGGCAGTCTTGTACATGTGACAAGTGTCACAGAATGGGATGAATGTTAGGGTCACTTTTAAACACACACACACACACACACACACACACACACACACACACACACACACACACACACATAGAGGCGTAGACCTACACACATGATGCAAACAAGGTTAATCGAGCGGTCTAAAAATCGAGTTATGCTGTACAAACACGAAGTAACAAAATCATGTTTCAATCCATTTCCGTATGCAGCAATTTGTCAGGTGCACACCTATTTTCTTGAAATCTGCATTGGTTCTAAACTGCTTTGCCTCTAGTGATCAGCATTTAGACTTTTATCCCGAAGAAAACAATGTGATCGTATCGGTCCATCGAAGATCTTTACAAAGGAGTATCTAAAGTATAGACTTAGCTATTTTCCATCTAGGCTATTCATTGAACAAGAAGCTCTAGAATGGCATATGGTTTGTGTAAAATGTACCAAAACAAGAGGAGAACAGACCTTTTTGGGGTCAGCAGGCCAGTGGCCCTGGTTATTGTCTGTCTTGTAACACCTCATGTTGTCATCCATGTTAAATTAGACACTCTAGTTTTATTTTAGCATCATCTAATTGTTGAAGGTTAACTTCTTTGTACGACTGTTTCCGAGGGAGACTTTTTGCCACCCACATTTATATCAGATTTGTTTTCATTTTTTCAAGTACCCTGTGCTAATTCCTTTGTTTTGCTAACTACAAATACACCCCCAGATCTACAGACTCAAAGATCAGAAGAAAACGCTGTCATTGGCAAATTCCCTCAGACAGACAGAAATAATTACGGTGAATTAGCCTGCTATTTTGTCATTCCCCTTCATGTTTAATGAGCCAAAAGAGAAATGTGAATGAAAGAAAATGACAGGACTCTTTAAAGGATTTCAAGACAGTCTCTCCCACCCCATCTCTTTGGCCCCACATCAAGTTGTGTGTTTTAAAACCATAATGTAGTGAGGCTTGATCTTTTAGGATAGGAGATTTGCTCTGATTGGTATTGTTTGAACACTGATAGGTTGGCTCGGGAGAAGTCACTGTGCATACAAATGCACTTCGTTAACGTTATGATTAAAATGGCAGTTGCCTTTTAAAGCCGTATTTTCACAGACATGATTATGGGGTGGGTATTCAAATAAATGAAGCCAAAACAATGACATACAATGAGGACTTCATAAGCTAGAGAGATGCCAGCGACAGAATAATGAGTGCTCTGTGGAGAAGACACACACACGCACACCTTCCGAACAATGGCCTGTTGGCATCGAGATTTACGTTGGCCAGGCCTATATGTGACACATTAGACAGCATTTTGTCAGGGTGCATTCTGTGTCTAAATGAGACGGAGAAGGGAGAAACGTGCTTGCCCTGTAATTTTCTGTTGATTTGTGTTTGCGCAAATGGCGCTCTCAGTCTTTCATCATTAACAGGGTAATTAATTTTCACTCTCACCAATCCTTCACAAGATTTGTCAGCAGAGAAGAGTTTAGCTTTTGTTAAAACGCAAAACTCACGCTTTGGGAAGGCAGGATGCATCAAATGTGGTTCGTTAGAGTGGTTCCATTTTGAAGAAGAGGACGTAAACATCATTGGACATGTCAGGGAGTCGGAATCATCATTTTCAATGGGAGACCAATAGAAATGGCTTTTAAAGCCTAAACTAAATAGGAGCTTTTAAAGTGCAAGTAAATTGTCAGATTATCTTTCTTGGTAAATGTTTTAAAAATGTTTTACTACTACTGCAAGAGAAAAAAAACCTATGACATCTCTGTTTATCTATCCCTCAGCCATCTTGCAAATTGCTTGCTCAAGTCCTGAACAACAATATTTGGACATATTTGTCTTGTTATGTTAAGATTTCATATTTATTCACACACTTCTGAAACTTCCTTCAGACTGTGGGCCACAGGTTTATGTCTGTGCTCAATAAATATTTCCCCTTTTCCAATTTCCCGAGTTGAAAATGAAAACTGAGTCAAGATTCTAACAGTAGGCTAGGCCTACACACAGGTAGACAAAAATACCCAGAATGGTCTCTTCACAATGTGCTTTATTGTGTGTCTTTGATTTTCTTTTTTAACAAAACATACAACACTGATGTCTCACAAAAAATTTAAATACATTCCTCAAAGAGTTTAAGTGTGGTAGTTTTATTGAAAAGCTGTGAGTGACATCTGCCATTGTGCCGGCCTATCATTGGCAAAGAGGCACGGTCTGGATGGCATTCTCCACCACATTTTTCGCTCTACAGAACACGGAGCTGCAAGACCAAATTTAGGGAGAAAAGGATAAGAGAATGTGAGAACTGCAGGAAATGAAAGGGACATATCGCAGGCATGGAGGTCTTGGGATAACTTTAGCCGAATAGCATGGACAATTGTATATATTGTAAGGTGACCTTGAGTGCCTTAAAAGGCGCCCTCTAATTCAATGTATTAATAATAATAATAATAATAATAATAATAATAATAATAATAATAATAATAATAATAATAATAATAATAATAAGAAGAAGAATCATAATTATCATAATCATAATAATAATAATAATAATTAATTGGGGACCCTTGTTGATCTTTTCTGATCTATTTACAGTATTAGTCAAGTATAGTATTATAAGAAATCGTCCATTCCAAACGCACACCAGTTTCTTTCACCAGTTTCCTTCACATTTTCTTGCACATTTACAGTCAAAAGTTTCCAGTTATTGTCAACTGCATGCTATACAATGCTGCCCTCCGGTGCTCATATGAGTGAACTTCAGAAACCCCTTTCTAGCAGACATTATCTAGGTTTCCACACAGCATGAGAAATACAGGGCTGAACAAAAACAGGACACGCATTGGAAAAAAGAATAAGTGCAATGGGTGTAGAACAAGGTTTTTCTTTCTTTTTTCCTTTATTTTACTGGGCCACCTGGCACATACATTGGGAACTAGCTCAGATCAAGCTTCAACAACTCTAGTTTCGTTTACTGTTGGTTTAGTTTGAAAAACGTACAAAATGCCATAAAACGTCATGTGGTACAGAGGAGTTATACAGGCATGTGCATTGTATTCAATCGTTTTTTTATGAAGACACATACCCTGGTTAATTTGTTAGCAGGGACCAAGGGACATTTTGTGACGTGGATTGTGTAACATACAATATATTCTCAAAATCTATATATAGAAGTCGACTGGATCTGTAGATTTAGGTTTATACATTTTTAAGGAAATGATTTTATGTTATTAGAAGAAGGAAATTAACTCAAGAAAAGAGGCCTCTGCCAATGGTCATGTTACCACAAGGGGGTATCAAACCATCACTCACTTAGTGACACTGTTTCTCCTGATGCACACACAACATCCACACATTCATGAGACAGTGAGCCTGCCAAAAGATATACAGAGACAGGGCCAGGCAGCCAAACAGATAGAGAGATACATATCCGAGAGACACAGAGAGACACAGAGAGACATATATCAGAGAGACACAGAGAGACACACGGAGACACACAGAGACATAGAGAGACATACATAAGAGAGACACAGAGAGACATATATAAGAGAGACACAGAGAGACATATCAGAGAGACACAGAGAAACACAGAGAGACATATATCAGAGAGACACAGAGAGACACAGAGAGACATATATCAGAGAGACAAAGAGAGACATGCATCAGAGAGACACAGACAGACATATATCAGAGACACAGAGAGACATATATCAGAGAGACACAGAGAGACACATAGAGAAACACGGAGAGACATACAGTATGTCACGCCGCACACAGAGAGACATTTATCAGAGACACAGAGAGACACACAGAGACACAGAGAGACATATCAGAGAGACACAGAGAGACACATATCAGAGAGACACAGAGAGACATAAGTCACGCCGCACACAGACAGACATACAGTATGTCACGCCGCACACAGACAGACATACAGTATGTCACGCCGCACACAGACAGACATGACTATGAGAACAGATCGATAGACAGACTTACGTTTTGTTGTCCGACCCTCGCACCAGCTCGATCCTGGAAGCGCCGTAACTTGGGATCAACATGTTGGGGACGTGATTGTTCCAGCGGAACTTGACCTCCTTGGCCACGCCAATGGTCACCTCCGTGTCGATGATGACCTCGTAGATTCTCCCAGGTGTCATTGTCCCCCTTCAAACGATGACATCAAGACAAAATGGAGTTTAATTGATGGCTTGCCACCCTGCCTTTCTTTTGTTATAGTCAATATTCTGGAGTTCAACATCCTGAAAGGTTCACTAGGCCTATTGATATAGCTGTACTTGAGTTCAACAACCGCCACTGTTCATTTCGAATTACATGCGGATGTGTCCTTGATTTAAAGACCAAATTAGAGAAAACTATTCTATTCTATTAATTGGTTCTCCAGCACAATATTTTTTTTATTATTATGGTCCTCACTGAGAGAGAGAGAGAGAGAGAGAGAGAGAGAGAGTGTGTAGAAATGACAAACGTACACGTGAAGTTGATATTCTTTGGTGCTGCCGCTGTCTCCCGTCAGAGCCACATACAGGAAGCCTAGATTGGCTCTTTTGCCATCGAGCGTGACCAAAGCTGTGTATCTGTAACCTGGGGATTCACACCACACACTTTGATGATTTTACAGTGACGCTTATTTATTTTTCAACAACGCAGCTTGCAACTAATAAGATTAGGCAAAGCAAATGTTTTTCTATTTCACAGGTCATACACATAGGAAATTCAAAGTGCTCAATCAAGTATGCAGGCACATATAAGGCAAGGAATTAAATAAGAAGAATAGAATAAAAACAACAATAACAATATTTAAGCATCTGAACTACTTTCACGCTCGTATAGATTGGAAGAGAGAGGATATTTGAGGACAGATGATAACGCCATCGATTAGATCAGGAACCTTAGGGTCCCCGGGGGGAAAGGAAAAGAGACTTACGGCCAAAGGGCTGAGCATTGCCTGTGTTCAGGTAAAACTTCATCTCAGACACAGTGTCGGGCACTGCAAACTTGTCAGCAAAGTGACCCATGACAGGGCATGAGTTGCCGGAGCAAGGGATGCACTTTCCCTATAAAGGACAAGAAAGAGAAATCCAGTGTGTGAGGATCACCCGGCTATTTCGGTGGTAAGGAGTCAACCAGGAAAGACAATCTACAATGTGGAACAGAACCATATATGGTCATAGGGAGAACGTACACAGTAAAGAGCCTCTATGACAAGATTCAAAAGATCGAATTAAGGTTTACTAGAAAAGAATACATATATATATATATATATATATATATATATATATATATATATATATATATATATATATATATATATATATTATATATATATATATATATATATATATATATATATATATATATATATATATATATATATATATATATATATATATATATATATATATATATATATATATATATCTTAAAGCTTATTTCTTAGATGTAATCCTCTGGTGGAGTCTATTTAAAGTAAAGTGTGACGGCTGCTTGACAGTTTTCCATTGGGACTCCATTGGGAAAGCTCCTTCATGCCTGTTCATTTCCTATGTCATTATGAATCACTCACCTAGGCTTGTGTTAATATTCCAGCTTGCGGCTGAAACGTAAAAACTGGATCTTACATTTTGCGACCCTGCACTTTGAGCATCTTTAACGCCTACCCTCAAAGGTGTCCATAATCTTCGCTCCTGGCGGTTTCTCGTCGGCACGTCAACGCCACCGGACAGACGAGGAAGGACCCTTGAAGGCCTCCTCGTCTTCCTCCCACTTTTGTCCACCTTATTTCGCCACCCCATAAATGTGAAGGTGGAGATTACGCCAGTTTTACAGTGTGGGAACAGACGGCGTTTACGGCTGTCAACCGGGGCTGTAGGAGCAACGGCCAAGGGCGTTTATGAGGTGAACAACAAGGCGGCCCTGAGGTCCCCAGACGAGGGACTTAGTCTTATGAGGTCACGCTCGGTACGACCCGGGCCCTGTTTGTTGGGATAGAGCCCAAAGCGGGAGGCGGGGGGATGAACTGTCATTAGCTCGGACAGCTGCAGACACAGACCCTCGTAGCAGAAGGCACGAGGGAAGCCTGTGTGTGCTGCCCCCGCCCCGTTCTATCGCCCCCCGAGAAAAAGAAGAAAAAAACACAAGCCCACCGAATCGACTTCTAAAACCGTAGAAATGGTTCACAGCCGTATCGATGTCACACACGATGACAGGTGGCGGCCTCCTCCAAACGTTTTGCGTGTCTCTCCGGCTGGCTCGGCCAGGCAGCCATCTCTGTCGGCCGCCATCGTGAACGACCTCACACCTACATGCTACCTCAACGGGTTTTTTGAGGGGAGACCCCAAGAGCTTTACAGTAAGAGCAACAGAAACGAAACGCTTACGGAGTCAAAAGTCTTCTTGTCAGCGCAGGGGTACCCTGTAAAGCCCAGCGGTTTTACGATGGACTCGGTGTAGTACTGGTATGATCGGAGGTGGTTGCAGGCTTCAAACTTCTTGGTGCCTGGCAAAGAGACAGGGGACATTTCTTGAACATACAGGATATAATAAATACATCATTTAATATGCAATGATACAAAACATGAAACCACTATTCCCTCCATGCATTGCCAGATGGCTGTGTGTTGTCTTCCCCTTCCCCTATCTTCCCCTATGTGTTACAGCAAGCTTGTGATGGCTCGCTGGGTAGGACTCTTTCTGTGGGTCTAAAGGTGCTATACTCTTCTTTAAGGTGTCCTTCTGTTTAGCAATATTCACTATTGAATTATTTCAGTTCTATCTAACGCAGTTAAGAAAGTACTGACATTTAAAAAGGTTTTTCTAAATGTTTTGTCCTGTGAGTAAAGTCGAATCCCAACACAAGCCTATCAATGGACAGTGAAAAAATGCTCAATCACATTTAGAGTCGAGGAAAGAGAGGGGAGATTGACAAATAAAAATAAATTATAAAAATAACATCACAGAGAGAAACAGCGAGAGTGAGAGAGAGACAGAGAGGAGAGAGACGCGCAGACTTCAAGGGAGGTGGTGTTGGTGATCGCTCAGCGTGGGGCGAGCACCAGACACTCTAAAACCCCCAGCTATGCAGAGCTGGCTCCCACTCTCCCTCTCTTATCTGTGACATCAAAAGTGGCAGATTCAGCTGTGCCCACCCAGCCCCCCCCCCTCCTCCTCCTCCTCAGGCATCACACCAATGCTGCCACTTGATCCTAGCCACACAGCGGCACATTTCAAAAGCAGGCCCCCCCTATGCCCCCCCCCCCCCCCCCTTCTGCCATTTTACGCAAAAATATTTGATCGGAAAGGTCCAACTGGAACACCTGATGAAGGTGTTTGTTTACCTTTTTTTTTTCCATTGGAACCACTCCAAAATATGGGGAGTGTAGTCATTGTAAGATGCCTGGTTTATGATGTTTAGAGTAAACAGACGTATGAGTCATTGTGATATACATACACACTGTAGGAGTGCTTTCGCTGTCCATGGGGAGTGTTTTCTTTCAACACATGGCAGTGTTAGCTGTGATTCAGTTTCAGAAAGAAGTGGTTGTCTCAGCTGAACCGCACACATTCCCTCCATACACCCTACACAGACAGAGTGGTGTGGACAGTCGACTCTATTGAGCCTACCCTCTTGAATTTCACACAGTGACACATTTTCTTGGAGACATTATATTATTACACAATCATCTGATAGCTGTCCTGTCAATGCCATAATTATTTCACGGCGGCACACACTACACTAAAGCATTTAACGAGGATCAGAAACACCATAACGTGATTTTTATTTTTTTTACCTTCCCAGAGACTGTCGATGTCAACATAGGCAGACCCTACGCTGTTCTTTTTACACCCAGGCATTAGTTCCCCTCCATTGGGGTAAAAGTCCATGTGACCTATGGTCTGAGATGTGCCAATACCTGCAAGCAGAACGGCACAGCAATGATTTAAATTACTTTCAGATTGCTGAGGATTCATGTGAAAAACAAATGCAACACTCATGTTTCTTTAGTTGTTTTTTTTTCTTCATTACACTATTCCTTTTAATAAAAATGTTTTTTTGTTTGGTAAATGTTACGGGTCAGCATCGTGGACTGTACCGAGGGCAGGGTTGAAAGGGAGGGCGTCCGTGTGAATGACATCCACAAACAACGCGTCAGAGGGGTCCAAGCGCACGCTAACGTCGCAGCCGTCAAAGTATGACTCCGTATGGGGTCCAAACCTGAGGGACATATTGAACGTTTACTCACACGGTTTGGCAGGCAGTGGAGGTTGTTAAACGCAGAGGGTTTGTTTTAGTTTTTCTTTCACTCCAAAATTATCTTAGCCTTAAACTATACTTACTATGATGACATTGGATTTCAAGCTTCAATTTATATAAAATGGCTGCAACATCATTACTGTATTAAATATACCCTGTAAACAATTACTTTAGCTTTGCATGAACTGTTACCTGGCCATTACAATCCCTACGTTAACTTGCTAAAAAATAAATCACTTTAAACAGCCCAAGCTAATTCTACCAAAACATAACCCCCCCCCCCCCCCCCTAAAAAAACATATATAAGAAAAACCTTCTCACCTTAACCCTGACTAAAACCTTTCCCTTTTGAACATATCAGATGAATGACCGTAACTTTAAACTTCCACACTGACCATCTATGAACTCGCTGTCATGTGTTATCTGAACAAAGTGTGGTTTCAGCTGTCTGCGTGTATCCCCTGACCTGTGACCCGACCCAGGGGAGACTGAGTCCTGCTACCAGCCTCTCCCGCAGCATGAGCCCCCAGGCTGTGTCCGATAAGGTGGAACGTGTCAACCTTCTGCCCTATTTTGCTCTGCCACATACGTACATACATAAAACAGGGTCATGGTACTAGTATGGTACTAGTACAGGTACAAGGTACTAGTATTCACACAGTGTAGGTCAAGTAACTGTCGTGTGTGTGTGTGTTTTTTTTTTTTTTATGAACTAATTACAAGTTCACAGTGGTGGTTCATATTCAGTTTTTTTCTACATGTAGCAACTGTTGTGAACGATGAACTCGACTAGAAACAGTTCATGGCGGCGATGAGGTGTGAAACCAGCACCTGTTCGCACTGTGTCAACCAATAGATAACTTTACCTTCTGATGTGAAGCATGACCCCCCCCCCCCAAGACTGTTGGTGTCTGTGTTTACTGTTTTCCCAGATTCATCAGCGACTGTATCTTCTTAAACATGTATCAGAAATCATTTTACATTTGTAATAATAATAATAATAACACATTTTATTTAAAAGTGCTTTTCAGAACACCCAAAGACACTTCACATGGTAAAAGATAAGACATAAAATGAACTAGAAACTAAACTAGTCTAAACACAGGCTGTGTGTTGTGTTGCAGTCTACCAGTAGCGTGGGTGGACGATGGACCTTACCTTTATGAAGTTAATCAGGTGTGCCACCTGCGCTCCAACAACTCTGACATTGTTGGCTGCCTGGATGTAATTGGTCTTCATCCCGCTCTTCCACTCCACAACAATGCAGTTCACATTCTCCACCAGTAATATGATCTGGGAGACAAAAGTCGCATCACATTTTGAACTCCCATGTTGTGATCACGCATATTATTGTTAAAACCTCGGCTGAGGAAAGCGACCCTTGATGTATCAACTAATCTGTAATTGCCATTTCAAGGTCGATTTGCCTTTCCAAATCTAAGATGTCGTATACAATTGAAAATGAAGTAAAGAAAAAAAAAAGAAGAAAAAAAAAAAAAAAAAAAAAGAAAATGAAAAGAAAAAAAAGGAAGCAGCTTTGCTTTCGTTCACATTTTGGATCTGACGTTGTTTGTTTTATGAACTTTGAAGCATTTGACTTGTGGGTAGATTGTGACGTACGGTGAAATTAGCCTCACCTTGCACATATCCTGGGCCCAATCCTCATCTGTTTTATCCAGGTAGCCGTGGATGACCATGCGGCTACGGACTTTAGCGTCATAGTTGGATGCCTTGAGAACTGCTTTATCAGCTTTAATCTCCTGAAGACAGACAAGAGGGGGGTGGGGGGGGGGGGGGGGGCAAGAAAATCTTATGACTAACTAATTCGGACGTGCGAAATAGATTGCGAAATTGAATTTGTTGCTACATTTAATATTTTCGTTCATCATCAAGGTTTGAAAATCTTCCAGTATTATGAGGTGGTCATGCTATTGACAAATAGTTGTCTATCATATAGCTGTATCATGTGGCAAAACGCTTCCACTTGCTTGGTGTTGGCGAGGATTCTTTGGGGTGAAGAGGAGGAAACGTGTGCCAATCAATTCAGGCTCCCAGGGTAGAACGGCTTTGGGCCTTTCTGCTGTGCCTCCCCAGGGAAACTCATCAGCAAAGCAGCCCAAGTCGCTGTAACACACCTCAGCAGCTGTCAACATACAAATGCACAGACACACACACAACTTATGAAAAAGAAATAAGCAAATGAAAGCCATATGAGAACAATTGGACTATTGTTCAAAGTCTAACTCTTTTGGTTACTTCTATGGCACTTAACGGTTCTTTGATCTTTCGTTTAAACTGCTGTTACCAAAAGCATAGCATCCGGTAACAGTCTACAATAGAGTAAATTACTTTATGGAATAGATTTTAGAATCTCAATCTGTCTAAAAGGATACTGCTGTAAAAGAGACCTGGTCTCAGTCGATTAACCCTGTATAAATTAAATAAAATAATAAAATAAATAAATAATAATAAAAAATGTAAAAGAACTAGGTAAAAAATAGCACCTGAGACACCTAGTCTATTTAAAAGAAAAAAAAAGACCAAAAAGAAATACATACCAAATGCTGAACCAAAGAGACAACCAAGAAGTCCTATAAACCAAAATGGAGACATCAAAAAAAAAAAAAAAGTCATACAGTTTAAACCAATTACAAGTAGTGTATTGTACATAAGATTGTAAAGGATCTGCTCTTACCTTGAAAAAGAATGTTTAAACAAATCTTCTCTGTCCTTCATATACATCCGTTCTGGCCTCTGCATATGGGAATCCGGCAGGTGCAGTCAACAAAAAAGGGTTATCACACTGTACAGTATGTTTTACTATATGTTGTCTCCTATATATTGAATTAGCAATGCAAAACGAAGCTGTCAAGGTCATAACTAAAAGTTCAGTGCACGTTCAGTTGTTGTTTGTTGAAATGTATGCATGGTATTTCCTCAGCTTGAAATACTGTTAATGGTCAAGAGATGGCAATGAAGAGCATGTAGCGGTTCTGTGGTTTTCAAGGCCAGCATCCTTTGGGTCACATCCATGTTACTTAATGATACTTAAAATGGTTTATTAATAACAAATCGTGATAATAGCTGGTTGAGTACAATACAATTGCAAAATGAGGTAGATATTCTTTAACTAATATTTTATTGTTATATTAAAAGTTAGGCGGACGCATGTTGATCGTAGCAGTTTACCACAGAAATTACACAACTGAATCCAAAAAACGTTTCCTGAATTCAAATACAGTAACTGCAGATCAGAACCCACCAATGGAATGGCAGTCAGAATCCTAACAACCGTTCCACAGGGTCAATGAGATCAAGAGAAAAAACAAAGAAGCACAGCTAATTTGCACCAGATGATGCAGAGTAAGCATTGGGATAGGTCTGATGCTATTGGAACCAGTGTAATCTCATGTGAAAATAGCCCTGGGTTCCTTCCCTTCACAAGTCTGGTAGAATAAATACTGGTCAGTTAGATGTGTCTGGGATTGGGCTGAGAAGCGGTGTGTCTGTTCTGCCCACTTAAGGATGTTTGTTTGTGTGTGTGTGTGTGTGTGTGTGTGTGTGTGTGTGTGTGTGTGTGTGTGTGTGTGTGTGTGTGTGTGTGTGTGTGTGTGTGTGTGTGTTGAAACGTGTTTGTGTTTTTCTAAGAGACTTAATTTGTTAATTTTTTTCGATCAAATTGATCTTCATGAATGACAGAAGAACACTAGTAGAGTTTTACTCCAATCATGGCTAAACAATCCAAAACGGATACACGTTCCAATGATATTTTATGATGAATTTGTGTTTCAAAGCAACTATTCTGAAGTTGCAAGGTTCCTTCAAAGATATGAATGCAAAGTGCAAGATTTTGAACAAGAGACAAAATCTATGTTACGAGTGGTGACGGTTTTGAGTGTTGTGTTCTGAAATTAGTGCCAAAGGTGTGTATGTACAAGGAACTTGGCATGGTCAGTTAGCCACAGGTAAAACCATTTACAACTATGTGCACTGACACACAGTATCAATGAGAGCGGGATGGGACAATATCAAAGCAAATCAATCTATGTCTTCTCAGCAAAGCCGATAACTAATCAATACTCCTTATGAAAGTTATAGTGACCAAACCAGATAAGGATGAAACAGCTTCACTTAAGCTCTCTTATCATATTCAATATGCATATGTATGTTAATGCAATTTTGTTTATGCAAAGTATATGAGCTTATCTTTGTTTATGTTTGCAGATGGTGAGTGATCGGTTATATTTGCTAATGTGTGCATGATCGTGTTTGTGTATTCATAGGCACAACATACGCTATACAAAAACCTGACATAATGCCGATGCATTAAATCTAAACTTTCATGATGCCTCTCTCAAGGGGTTCTCACTAATATGTATGCTGAAAGAAGTAATTTGTATTCCAACGGAATATGAGGGAATGCAATGATGATTCTAAGATGCATATACTTTTGCGACTATATGTACTACGGTATATGAACTATGCTAAAACAAAGTAATTTATTTAACTTTTTAAATCGTACTCCATAATAAATGTTACATGGAATTTGGAATCATATCTTTCGGTAAAGAGATATTTTAAGTTAAAATATAAAGATATTTTTACTTTTGATTTTGAATTTGTTTAATCAAATTATTTGTGTGATAGTTGAGATATTATCCAAAATCATATGCGTTGTATTAATTCACCATTTGCTGTGATGTCACCGCCATGCAAATAATTCCTATGAGTCTTGAAGAATGAACACACACGGGTCAATGAATGTGATGCAAACTTCTCTGTATTTACCCATACAGCTCCCTGGAGGTCCCCAGTAGGACCAGCTGAAACGACATCGATTCGTTTTTCGAGCACACAAAAATAATACAAGTACGCCAATCTTCACGATTCCGTTCTAAAGTGAATGATTTTCGGTGGCTTATTCGCTGTTTTGGATGAATGGGGGGGGGGGGGGTTAAGGCAAAGAGGAAATTACATGCAAGACGGAGCAAGCTGGAGGGCTGAGGGTAAGAGGACAGAAAAGCTGTCAGGTTAGGTCTGTGGGGGGCTTACCGTTGGAATGTTAATCCCAATAATGTATTACAGTTGGAGGTAGAGGAGGACCACAGTCTGAACTGGGCCCTGGGGGCCGAAGCATCTAAAACCATCAGCGGGATTGGAACAGACTGCAAGGCTATCATTATGGGGGAGAAGAACACTCCCACGCTGCTTCCACACAATAGGGTGAAGGGTGTGTATGTGCCGGTGTGTGTGTGTGTGTGTGTGTGTGTGTGTGTGTATGTGTGTGTTTCTTGTGGAGCCTTTACACATGGAGAAAACTCTCAAAATCTTTTAAATTCAAGATGCTTGTCCTCATGAAAGAGTTAGTGTCATCTCTTCAAATGTCAGCTATGTGTGAGAGTGTGTGTGTGTGTGTGTGTGTGTGTGTGTGTGTGTGTGTGTGTGTGTGTGTGTTTGTTTGTGGTCCACGGACTTCTAACTGAAAGACTTCCATCTGTAAATAAAACAAGTACAATTGACTCTATTGTGGCCACATCATACAAAAACTTGATAAGTAAAAGCATTTGCATATGGATTGTTTGTGTACGGTCCCTTAATTATAGTAAACAAAAACCCAGATACATTCTTTATGTAAAAACCTGATTCTACAAGCTTACGAGCTGCAGCTACCATCACTGAGTGCTTTCATCTTTATTCTCACGCTGAGATAAACTCTTGTGATTGTCGAAACCTGTGACTTATAGCCATGAAAATTAAATCACTGTTAGTAGAGCCTTTCTTCATTTAAGAATTTTTTCCTTGAATTACTTTCACAATAAACTCCTCTGATTTATTCTGTGTTAACAGGTTGAGAAAGTAGCTCATGAAGAAGTGTCATTTTAAAGTGACATTGTTTATTTCCCTAATTTGAAAATCCAGTGTAGTTTAATTAAATTTAATTTACCCTAATCCTCTTTTTGGAACAAACTGTCAGAAGCCTATTTAAGTTTTTATGTTTTTCAAAACTTATTTCCATTTGAGTTCTCTTAAAGCTCGCATAACACAGTCATGAGATTTGCTATTTATATTTTTGTGAACGTATCAGCTCTATGATTTGATTAACTTTATCAAGAACAAATGGTCTGCACTGTGTCAACTGCAATAAAAAGAATATTAATTGTACAATCGTAATATATTATAACTTTAAATATTATATATTTTTTGCTGTTCTATACTCTTTGCCAAGACTTACTAAGACTTTATGAATGTAAGTTAAATATGTAAATAATGTGATTATTTTGGGATCTATACACATTTAATTTCAATTGTTTCAATCAATATAATGTGAATCATTATAATGATATGGTCTAAACAGTGGAACATCATAAAACAGTTTACATGTAACTTATAGCGTCACACTTTCAGTAGATCAACTCCTACGAGAGAGGGCTATACTGGATACCAACAGTTTATCAAAGGAGATGTAAATCCTAGCTGTCTAAATGCTAATCTGTTGTTGACTGTAATTAATATGATATTGGTTCAAAGACAAGTGACAAGAATTATAGGTGATGGTGGGCATTGCTCAGTATGCAGGACAGTTTGACCCAGTTGTGAGCTCATCCTTAGCCCTTAGAACAGTGAAATGAGGAATACTTTGAGATTTTGTAATTTACCCCAAGTAAGATAAACTCAAACATGCACATTTTTTTCTCTCCCACCAGTGATCTATTTCAATGGTTGTAATGAAACTAATGCTAGAAAGGTTAGCATAAAGTCTGTGGCTAACATCAATTGGCCTGCCTGTACATTAAGGTAACAGTATCATGTAACTTATCAACTCTATACTGTGCTGGTATGTTGAACGCCACACCATAACTCCGCTGCTCATCAACAAACAAACAGTACATAAAGAAATATCTTTAAAAAAAACACCAGTTCACGCGTCCAATTATGATATATTGGGGGTATTAAAACAGTAGAAAGGATCAACCACGGTACCTGAGGCCCTTAAATAAAGGTCCCTCCTCAAATTCCAAAGGCACTCGACAAACATAACTACCTTCTGTCTGTTCTCTATAAATTCTCTGAGGTAATCGTTATCACCTCAGCTTGTTGGATTTTTTTTTTTCAGACCATGATTCCGGCACATTGTAAATATGTTTTGGTTTTTTTCCCCCTCCTGCTTCTTGTGTTTTCAAAGAGTTGGTAAAACATAAGGGAGTAGCTAGCAAATCTCTACCCCCCCCCCCCCCCCCCCCCGATGGTATATTGATTCTGTGTTGTAAGGAGAAAGGTTGCTGGTGTGACTGATTTATCACGCTACACACACTTTCGTCCCATGGACATTAGACTCAGGATTGCCAGCAGACAAGTTGTTGTTTTGTAAAGTAAAAAAAAAAAAAACATCAAGAAATTCAGCAGGAATGAGGAACAAGACTTTACTGTGAGACTTGCATTCATGGTGAAGTTTTACAAAAAAAAACTTAAGGTTGAGGGCTGGTTTCAATAAAATTGAAGTGTATCCAATTAAAATTTAAGTCACAATTCCAAAAATAATTTCAAGCGGAAAAGTCACAGACCCAACAAGTATTTCAGCCTTTAAAGTCCAAAATTCAAACAAGAGCCTTTTTTCTCAGGGTTGCACGTGACAATAAGTCAAAACTGAAAACGTCATTTTATTAGTTTGACGACCCCTCCTGTACTTGAGCTCACAGCTCATGGGTCTGCCCCCAGGCTCTCTCCCAAGGGCCTTACATAATGTTGGCACGACAACGCGCCAACACGGCCTCCGAGAATCCCTCCTGAGTGACAGGATCGCCTGGACAGCCCTCCATGGCTACTGCTTAAAGAGTGTAGGTCAAACATATCAGTGACGGGGCATCAAGAACATCTCTATCTCTCCATCGTTCTCGCCCTCTCTTTACTCTCCGTGTCCCTCTTGTGTAAGGTTGCCATGGAGATGAAACGATCTTTTCCATGTTGTTATGACACCATTAGAGGAACATTGTGGGCGGGACTGTTTCTGGCGTCTCTCTCTCTCTCTAATGTCACTTGCTTATGTCATATAGGTCATAGTTTACAGACAGGGAAGAACGTGTACATTTTCTGCCTTGGCATTCAATTCATTACAAAATAAAAGCAGATTCCTTTCATTTGTTTTTTGGGATTTTTTAATGAGACAAAGCAGACTACACCAGAAAAAAAGCTTGTTTTATAACAACCGCACTCTTACATACATTTTTACAGTCATGGACTCGCTTTGTATAACATCACACAAATCTATATATTCAATGGCTTTCTTAGGGTTTTTACTTTATTAAGATTTTTGATGTTCTGAAATAATGTGTTGTTTAGTCTAACTGCTCAAATGTATTTCTGACTCTTCGAGACTATGTCCTTCTACTACCTATTTCCCTTCTGCACATACCTTTGAACTACGACCTTCCGAGGTGACTGGAATTCATAACAAATATACAAATTCCCAAAGGAGGTATAGTACATTAAGTCTATGGTCTGCTCTTGAAGAACATGCTTTTCTCCTCTTTAAAGCACTACATTTTTAATAAAGGCTTTTTTGTCACATAAAAAAAACAAAACAAAGTCCATTATGTACATCCTCTGTTTCTCCCATATTGCAACCTCAGGTACCTTTTCCCAAAATGGTGGCAAATGTGTTTAGGTGTTAGGCCAAGATACTGCTCACCAGTAAAAAAAAAAAAAAAAAAAAAGGTCAAAGCATCCAGCTTTGTCTGTTTCTAAATTCACTCTTGTCATGCAGTCCAAAAGAACAAAAATGATAGTGGGTAAAATCTTAGGAAATCATTTCAAACAGTTGGTCGGCATAGCAACAAAGTCTCGGCATATTCAAGAGAGTTCTTTGAAGCGTAGTGGTCCACCTGGGCATTTTGATTGTCTCTGTATGAAGCTTATTCCTGTTCCGTACCATGAAAAAAAAAAACAAGAGAAGAAAAACGTGAACCAGTCCATCGCGTTACAGTATGTGGTAAGGACATACTGCGGGGTTTTTTTTGTTTGGTGGGAAAATGGATCAGACCAGAGGGAAAAGGTGAGTTTGGCAATGGGGTTTAGGAGTGAGCGGAGAGGGTGGGGTTGTTTTTTTTTGGGGGGTGGGGGTGGGGGGTTGAGGGTGTCAAGATGGTGTGTCTTCATACTGGCCGGTCCACAGCGTACTGGCATGGGCTTAGGTTAGAGACAGGGTTCTGCACTGTCGGGTAAGCAAAGTTAGCGTGCTGCTTCGCCTTGAGCCGCAGGCTAGCCAGGCTAGAGTTGCAGGTGTCTCTGTACATGTACGGGCCAGCCGTGGTGGCGTACGGGCAGGTGGCCGCCGTGACCGCCACAGAGTTGAGCGTGGGGCTGTTCAGGTTGTTGAGGCTGCCCAGGTTGTTGAGGCCGGCGCCGGGCACCCCGGCCACCGAGGGCACGATGCTGGAGGCCATGTTCATTGAAGGGATGGAGCTGGGGGGCGAAAACATGGACTGGGAGGACAGGGGGCTCACGTTCATTGAGTTGAAGAAGGGGAAACTTTTAGCCGAGAGGGGGCTGCTGGCGAGGCTTTTGGTGGCCCAGTTGTTGTAGGAGTAGCCCGAGTACATGTCGTCGTAAGGCTGCATGAGTCCGTTGAACTGGGCACCGAAGCCGTTTTTGCAGAGCTCCGCTTGCTGGTTTCTCTCCCTCTTCCTCCATTTGGCCCGGCGGTTCTTGAACCATACCTAGGCGGGAGAAGAGAGAAGGAGAAAAAGGATTATAGGCGGAAATATTAATTTAAAAAATCTGTATGTTTTTGATTGAATAAAGCACTAAATGTCCGGGGCGGTGGGGTGGTTCAATTATAAAGGTTTTTAATAAAATACATTGTATGGAAATGTTTGGAAAATGTTGTACTTGTATTGTGGTTGAAAAACTAATTGCAATCGAGGCAAAAGCAACCTGAACAACAGACTGTATTGATAAAAGTAACGGATTTAACCTTTTCTCAAACAGCTATTAGCTACTTAAAAAAGCAGCAATAATCCATGATTAGTTTAAACAGATATCCAATTATTGCACCCTGTTAACTCTTTTCAAATGGTTAAGGTAATATCTGGTGTTTATACTTAATTTTTGACTGAATAGAACCCTAAGGGCAAAATCAAACAGTTAAATTAGATATGGTTTATTCAAACTAATTATTCAGTTATTTGAATTGTGAGATCCCTGATAGGAAATGTCACACTAAGCCTAGCTTCCCATTTAGTGATTTTAAGGTCCCTATTTTTGGAGGATATGAAATGGATTAAATCTTTTAGTGGCAAATTTAAAATGAAGATATTAATCCGTCGTCAATGGGGAAAATACCAATTCTCCTGGAATGTATATCTTAGGTCAAACTTTTATTCTCATAAAGCGAAAGACCCCAAGCTCCCCAAGGAAGGTGCTGCTGAAGCACTCATTACAATATCAACTGTCTGGATTTGTAGTGCTTTTTGTGTGCTAAAATTTCTAATTCACACTCAAATGTTCTGTATCCCATCACAATCCAAACAATTTAATTAAATGAAAGACAGTGTCTCATCCAAAGTGTTCCGTCAACATTGCAATAAGGAATATATGTGTGGTCTTTTAAATGAGGAGCACAGTGTTCTTAGCACTGAGTGTTTTGTTCCCACTCT
The DNA here is from genome assembly GCA_026901105.3 of Galaxias olidus. Lineage (NCBI taxonomy): Eukaryota > Metazoa > Chordata > Actinopteri > Galaxiiformes > Galaxiidae > Galaxias > Galaxias olidus. The sequence continues at coordinate 120,731 of JAPMUY010008750.1, forward strand.
GTGATATTTGGGGACACGCAGCTATGAAGTCGGGTTCATTCAAATGTGGCTCTAGAATTACGTTCAGTTGTACAAAGAAGCATGTATGTGACAAGGCCATAACATTGTGACAGCGTTACCTATCACTCCAAAGGAAGGTTTCCCGTTTGAGTGGCCAGCCATTGGATTTAAAAACACAATGGTATATTCTTAGTGCATCGTTTTGAACAAAGAGTTATAATTTTTTTATCAATCTGAATAATGACTGACTAGTGAATAACTAGTCAAATATATATATAAAATATATGAAACATAAATAAAATCCATTATGTAAAATGTACACATGGTACCAAGCCCTTATTGTCTGCCTCGTAATTCACGACCACAATACAATCTCATGCTTAGGCTGTTAATTGCAATCACATTCCCTGACAAATCGCATTAATCAACTTGACAGGTGAAGTACTCCCCACATAATTTATGTCCATGTGGGATTTACTTGGAGCGTGTACAGTTCAAAGGGCCACTGATGGACGTTAGGACCAAAGCAAATGTGTGTGTGTGTATGTGTGTGTATGTGTGTGTATGTGTAGTGTATGCGTGCATGTATGTGTGTGGTCTGTTGTCTTTTCAAAATAACAACCAAGACTCTATGCTATGTGACCTTTCATCTAGCCAACAGGAATTTGATCCATTACTTTTCAGGCAGGCAGCGAATGCATTGTCATCAATCAGAATGTATGCCCACCTGTTCAATACAGCCACTATGACCAAAGGATATGTGCTGGGAACGGGGGGGGGGGGGGGGGGACACTGCGGCATAGCAGCAAAGTGCACCTCTGACCTTTGGCTGCGTGCCTAACTCAGGCTGTGCATTGGTCAAGAGCAAAATCACAAACCTTTTTGTGTGTCTTATACTTTTATAAAACTTGGGGTGTAGATTCATAAAACATGAATGAGTGATGAATACACGAACACTTTAAAGTCAATCAAAGAAGGTGAGCGGCAAAGAATAAATGGATCAAGTGCAAAGCAATATTTAAGAATCCCACACTTCCAAAAGTTACTTTACTTAAATAAATATTTGAGGAAGATACAGTAGACTATTTTGATGGCTCAAATATTTAGTGGTAAAAACTGAAACATTTTTACCGTCAGCCCTTAAGTAAATTGAAATCTCTTTGTAGTCAAAAGTGACCTTGTGTAACAGGTAAAGAAAAGGACTGTTGACCACAAATACAAAACATTACTAAGACATTATAAAATGAATCGACAAAAAATCTTAAATCAAACCTGTTTCACTCCCACACCCTATCTTTTATCATTTCCAGTGCATAAAACAAAATTGTGTTCGTAATAAAACTGTCACACTTTTGGCAACACTTATTTCAGATACACTCTTCTTGGATTCTTCCTGCTGACACATAGGAGAAGGCTAGTCACGTGCACGCACACACACACACACACACACACACACACACACACACGCGCGCGCACACACACACACACACTCACACACACACTGAGTACCCACCCGAACTCGTGCCTCTGTGAGGTTGGTCCACACAGCGATCTCTTCCCGCGTGCTCATGTCAGGGTAGCGGTTCCTCTGGAAGGTGGCCTCCAGCTCCTGGAGCTGTTGGCTGGTGAAGTGAGTCCTTTGCCTGCGCTGCTTCTTTTTCAGCGAGCCGTCTTCCGCGTTGGACTCGTCCGTCTGGTTCTGGTGGGACTTCTCGGTGTCTGCAGAACACAACGGAAAGAGAGGCGAGATGGGGGGGGAGAGGTTATGGTTAAAATCATATTAAATAGGTGCCACATTATCGAATTATTCTTGCCCTCACAAATCTATACATGCCGTGGGTACATCATGTTGTTTCTTTCTTCTTGTTTTGATGTGTGTGTAAATGGGCAATAGGCAACATAACTACTGTGCCTAAAGCAACACATGAACAAAAATGTATGGCACGCAATTTCATACTTGCACAATTTTCAAATAGGTATGTGATAGCCAGCCAAGAATAAAAGTTAAACTAGTCTGTTTGTTTGGAACTAAAAGCTTGCGTTATCCCTAAGATATTTTAAGGAGAGAATGAAACAGCACGTTTCAGTGGAAGAAAACAAAATGCAGACCACACAGCCATGTTGTGTCTGCTAGAGGTCCCCTCCCTCCTGATTGGGGCTCCGCAATTCGAGGACCCCACAGAAAGAGTGAAATTAGTTGGCTACCTAATCCCATGGATCAGGCTTTTTTTGTGACTGGGCAGGTTTGGTTCTGTTTGGTGAGGGCTTAGCTTTCTGTGAGCCTGGTTGAGATGATCAGCTGGGGCTTCTTTTATTTTTTTTTAAAGGAGACTCAGTAGGGCCACTGGCAAAAACCAATAAGGCCAAGCCAGTGGCCGTTATCAGCCAGTAAACTGACACTGGTTTAGCCCATCAGTTTAAACCTTAAGCTGCCCCCGACCCTATGTCACAACACAGAGAAGAGGGCAGACCTCTTTTTAGACCTTTAGTCTACAACAATAGGGTCAACGGGACTAATAACATGTTGGCATGACTGAGTGGTCCGAGATAAAACCCAATAGCCTTATGTAGCCTTAAGTAGAGCTAAAAACACAAGAGACTGACTTCATTAAATATTCTCTTTTTTATTTTAAACAGCAGGCTACAATATCTGGAGGAATATACTCATATAATTTGTGAAATTGTAATAAACAAAAGATACTTGGTGGCAACATTACATCAACTATACCCCAATACCAAAACAACAGTTCAGTCTGGGCTAAAGTAAAAACAAACTGCCCTAATTGATCAAACGTAACTCGCCAATAATAATGCAAATTGATTTTGCGATTTGGTACTCAGCCCAAAGTGTTAGCTTTACAGGCGTGTAAATAGGAGAATCACGGCTCTGAAGTAAACTCATGTCACTTATAGCCTACCATTACTTAGAAGCGCGTATGACATTTCTAAACGAGTCGTTGTGTGCCTCACACGCGGAAATATGCCAGGCTCCAAATGACTGTGGGCTTGTTAGTGGGAGATTTACGAGCGCAGCCAGACAGAAGTAGTTGTTTGGCAATTATATCTGAATTTACACCTGCCCCCTTGGAAAGACAGAAAGGCAAAATATCACAGCTTTCTTTTACATTAAGCTATAGATCTGGCATCAAGAGCCCGCACACGAACACACAAAAGTTTCTCGCTCTCCTTTCCTGTCTCTCTCTCTCTCACACACACACACACACACACACACACACACACACACACACACACACACACACACACACACACACACACACACACACACACACACACACACACACACACATCTCAAACAGACGCATGCGCACCAGCATACACAAATCACTGAACGCGATTCGACGAATAGATAAACATAATAAAACAAAGGCATTCATTCAATAACTCAACTGAAACAGAATCCTATCAAATACAACGGCAGAATCAAACAACAGCAGCAGGATTCTAGAAGATTAGGAATTAGGCTTTAGACCTTCTATCGCTGTGAAGCGCTCCATGGATAGACACCAAAATGTTTAATCGGGAAGCCTTTAATTTGCTATTTAAAAAAAAAAAGGTTTTATCGTTGTAAAAATGTAAAATATATCCATATACTTTAGACTCGGAGGATAATTGGCATCATACAATCTAGCCTATAACTTTCATTGTGTCATGCTGAAGTTCGAATATTTCTAAATTCTAAATATTTCTAAATAGGCCTACTTATTTGCATTAGTCTTTTTAGGATGGAATTAGGCTATGGGCCCTATAGTCTACGTCTTTGTTTTTTAGTTTTTTTCTGTTGCAGGAAGACTTTGAATTTACAAGTGTGAATTAAGGTTATTGTATAAGCGTGTGCATTTTAAATGGACGTCTGGTTTTAAAAAAAAATCTATATTAATACATTACTGGTGCTCTGACGATATTCATCAAACAGGGTATGGTTAAGAGCTTCCGAGGAGAATGAAGAAACATTGGGCCTTCATCGACAACATTTAAAAAAAAAAGATTGCTCATCACAATTTGTTTCAAAAGATTGTTTAACACAATTTCATAAACTTGATTTTTTGTTGGTGCAAGGATGTTAAACATGTGGCTATGTAGCATATATGAACATCTGTTGCAGCAGCGCTGAAAACTTGCCTTATTTAGAAAGTTAAAGCGAAATCCAATGCTAACTTAAAGCATAATGTGAAACAAATATATATTTTATATATATATATATATATATATATATATATATATATATATATATATATATATATATATATATATATATATATATATATATATATATATATATATATATATATATATATATATATAAACAATGTTGAAGATGAAAGATAATGATTTTAATGAAGTATAAATTGATGAACGATGTCTTAATGAATCTTATGCCTATTTTAAGGAAAGGAAAATAGTTCAATTGTTACTAATCATTTACATTATAGTCATTATCCGACTGATAACATTGGGGAGGTGTGCAGGTTAATTTTACTATTGATGGAAGCAACAAGGTCACAAAAAAGCACAATTCATTGTGGATCAAATCATTTTTTGTAGTTGTGTTTATTTGTTCTTCCCATAGTTGTTTCTATAGCCAAATAGAATCACTGACCGCTGTTGTCTTGGCCTTTGCATCCCTGATCATGTTGAGGGGTCCCGGAGTCCGAGAGCGACAGCGCCGGGCTGCGTGCTTCACTGTCCGTCAGGAGGTTAAAATCCATAACCCCGGCCGCCAGGCTCTGCAAACAACAATGCAACACATTTCAGCATAAGTCAACTTGTCACCTGAGCACAATGAATGCGGTAGATTGAAATTTCTTAAGTCGATTCTCAGTCAGTGTTGTAATTGCCAACACCCAAGAGCATTAGGCATGGAAAGTTTTTCTATAGGCCTTGTAAATATAGCCTAGCAAATTATTCTGACCCCTTAGGATTTTTTGGAGCTTTGACATAGTCATAGGCCACACGCAACATATAGGCTATGACTATGCCATTGCTTAACCGGAAAAATAATTGAACCACACACTCTGCTTTGTAATGAATTGGATTCTATTTTTGTTCCTTTTGAGTTATTGCGGTACAATATACGATGACACTTACATCCTAAATAGAAACCTCGTGAGAGAGGCCGATACGTAATGGATCCTGAAATAACAGGTCGTTTATTTATACAAGCGCAGTTAACACCTTTAAGATATGGGGACACAATCACGCCCTCAGAGCTTCCTGAGATTTATGATGTAGTAAGGACGAGCTGTAGGTTCCAATCCCCTTACAGCCCTTCGACTCCTTCATGGGAACTCCCACAATGAGGTACGATTAAAACAGCATAATTGGTCCGGAACCCCCTTTCACTTACACCAGCTTTATCAAGAGATAACGCTCGGACCTATAAAACATTATATGACAATCAATTCAAACACTTGATTTTTATTGTGGTATGTGTGAAACAGTGTTTGCCCACTTCAATGTGCATGGCGTATTTCAAAACGCTTTGAGTCTTTTTTAACTTGTCTTTGTGTCAGTCTGAGCTTGACCTCTCCAAACTTTTAATTCCAAATGGGGGGAGGACCATATGCGGCAACATGTCAAATCCCAACCCTGCACTGACTAACCGATACAGACTAAAAACCTCGAATAAAATATTGAAAATTGATTTACGAACACACAATAACATCCGGAAAAAAGAGCATAGGCCTACTGGCTGACCAGCGTATTTATCCACTCAAATAGTGCGCCAAAAATCCTTATCCGTAGGCCTATGTGTTCTAAAGATAATTAGATTTATCATGCAATTTTAATTTTGGCTATATGCCGGTAGTCAATGAAGATTATAGGCCTACTTGCATGTATTTAATTGAAAGGTTTCTATATAGAATTTTAAATGTTGGTTACCTACAGTAACATGCTACTGCAGAGCAAATTAAAATAACATAAACGTAACATGTATATATTTTTTTAAATCACAAAAGCCTATGCCAGAAAGTATCATCTTCAGTAACAACCTAGCAATACTCACACTAAGTGTTAAACAAAATTCTATTCAAAAATGTAAATATTTTTGTGAACAAGATTTGCACAACAGAGACAGAGAACTGGCCTACTCGACATACTTTAAACTCACATAAATAGGCCAAAAATATTTGATACAATAACAGGTTAGAAGTCATGGAGACTTCCCTGAGAGAGCATCGGTTGTCTTTTTTAGAATAGCAACGTGAAGTGAACGATATATTTTTGTCAGAAATATGAATATGAGTCATATCCCCGTGACAATGATGGATGGCAAAGTGTCAGTGCAATGCTGAGAGGCCGACTAACTTGGCAAGGTAGGGAGCGCGCGAGTTACGCCAGAAGGCCATTTCATCCAACAAGGTGTCAGTGCCCCTATCAAAGGCGTGACATTAGCTTGCTATATTTTTAAATCAAGAACCTTCCACTTAGTAAACAAGCCAACAAGCTATCACGGTGCTAACAAGTAGCCATTCAAATGGAAAAAAGTTTTAAAATCAAGAATTAGAAAGTTTTACGCACATCCAATTTATAGGGTCTAAAAACAAATATATACTGTAAAAAAAATCCTAAAAACGTAACCATTCTAGATTATTGTTAATCACCAGCATGTTTCTATTCAAATTTGAAATAACTGACTAGTTGTGTTTCTGTAAAGAGAATAGGCCTAGGTGAGATGCAGTCAATTATCGAGTATCAATGGACTACGGGTTATTTTATGTTTTATGTATGTATAGCCTTTAATTACCCTTTGCCATTGTGGCATTTGACTGATGTGTGATCATGACCTTACACGACGTTTTATTGTGTCTTTTTTTTTTAATTCTGTGCTGCAGCCTGTTTTGGTCAGGACTCCTTTGCGAAAGAGATTCGGGACCTTTCAAATAAAGGTATTACAAAAACAAAAATTCCTATATGAAAAAAAGCGCACCAGACCAAATGCTTACTAACAGAATACATGTTAAATGGTCTACACGAACTTCAGAAGTATTTTCGGTGCTATAGTCCTATAGCATTTTCTTCAAGTTTAAACTGTAACCTGTGTTACGTTGATACAATTAAGACTTTAAAGGTTCTGTGTTGCTCTACTCCCTCTTATCGTAAATCATTGTTGGATGTAGACAAAATATGTCAGGAAGTGTATGGCCAATCTTAACGCATATTTCAGAGACTATTTTCGAGATTCAGGCATAACTCCTGTATAATGAGCAATGAGCAGAATTCAAAGGAACAAGATGCAAGAGATGGCTCTCTCGTTTACATTAGCAAATAGATGGCTTTAATCAGTAGCCCTGTGACATTGAGCTCATAAAAAAATATACATCTTATAATTTAAAAAGGAAATAAATAAATAATGGGACTAAAAAAGCCTATCATTTTTTCCTCCCAGAAGATTGCTTAGTCCATCTGTTAGTGCTGCTACGGCAGACTGCTTACATTTTCCACGGACAGGACCATTATCCTTGGAATTATTCAAAAACACGTAGAGAATTAATTTCTTGGATTAAGAGTTGATTAAGATGTGTGTCACTTTGCTGTCTGAGAACTTATTAAGGGCTTCTTCGAGGAGGTGGCAGATGGAATTTTGGCCCAATGTTTGTAGATGTTAATTCATCCTCTCCTATAGCTCTCATTTGCATATGATTGAGATAGTCAAGGCGAGGTGCACATGGCATAACAAGTCTCCACCATAACAAGTCTCCCTCCACCAGCTTCAAAAAATGTGTGCCCTAAAGTTTTATGCGTGTTTCAATTCAAAATTGCCCACCCAGCCTAAGCAAACAATGTGGGTGAAACATAATTGGCATGAATAGACGTGGACAAGCATATTATTTTAGAAATAAATAGATCTTGGGGTGCCGAAATATTGCAATAAAACACTTTTGAAGAACGTTCTTGCTATCTGAAGCATTAGATAGAAAATAATCTATTTTTCCTATGATGTAACAATATCCATTATTGAGCCGATTAGATACCAATAATTATGTTCCAATTAATGTTCAGACGAAATTTGAGCAGATATGTTATTAGGGTTTCCAAGTCTATTGGTTTAGGTTATCATATAATCTCTTGTATCTTTTAAACTCTGAGTTGAACCAAAAGTGCTTGTAGTTCATGGCTAATACAAATTGGTTCAGTGACATAGCCTATACTTCTACAACAAAAAGGTTAAAAAACAACAACAGAAAATAGTAATAATTTTGAATTCAAACATTTCATGAGTGAACTTGCCATTGAGATTTAATTTATGAAAATACGCCTATAGGCAAAATTTCTAACTGCAAAAACTTACGTCTAAATTACAAAGTAGTAAAATTGTTTCGAGGTTTATGTCATCGAACTTCGCTGTCACATCCCTAAAATGAATCGAATGAAGTAAAAATATCAATCAATCAATAGATGTACTGCACTGAGTTAGGGTTGGAAAGTCTAGATTTTATAATAGGTTAAACCAAAAAGGATGGAGAAAGGAACACGCAAACGTTTCCTAATATTTGCCTAATTAAACCAATATAATTATTTAGAACTAATAGCCTGCGTAATTATGGTGAACTTATTTGTCCTTTTAATGTATTTGTAATGTATTGTAATTTACTGGCATGCATGGAATAATTTATTTTCTAAGGGCGTAAAACAACTTAAAAATGAACCAAAAAGGTTTCTGAATTTGAGAAACAAAACCACGAAAACTAAAAAGTTTACGCTTTTTCAAGGCTAATGTTGCATGTGGTGGGCCTACAGGTTCGGTTAATATGTTTAAGCGAACCAAGGTTTTTCATCTTAATTCTGATTGTTATGGAAAATAAAAAACGGTGATCATAAACATGGGCTGCAGCGAGAGGGCACGCGTGTTTGTATCGACAGACACGGGCCAACAGAAGAGGGCACGGCAATGTTTTTCTTTCGTAGGTCTCTTGTGGCTAGGGAGCACCTGCCGTCTATCAATTTCGACTATAGATACCCAAATAACTTTGACCCCAGAAACATTCTCACCAACGCATTGGTTCAATTGTCTTTACTTATTTGTTAATTCAAAAGGGCCTATTTGAAAGAGGATTACACCCCTTAAATAACGAGATAAAACATCTATTCTTCAAACTTTGGCTGGCCCAGAATGATTAGGCCAATTTAGGCTTAAAAAAACATGGGACCTGGAACTAACTAGCCTGTCTCTGAACAAAATTAAGCAGTTTTCATAAATTAAATGCTTTTAGACTATAATGTTAAGAAGCATATCACAGGCAATAGGCCTATACATACCCTTAAAAACAAACCATAAAGACGTTGTGCCTACAAACAAAAGGCATGTATCCCGGATGCTGGCTATAAATGTCCCATTTGAAGATATAGCCCCAACTCTAATCAAAGCAAAACTTGAAAGGTGCAATGTATCCAATATATCACCACTAATAAGCCATATTACATAATTTAAGACATATTAGGAAAACGTTTGTGTTCAGCCATACCTTTTCAACTCATGTTTGGCTGGTGCGCAATGGCAAAACTGCCTTATTGCCGGGAGTGGTAAATCAGATCATTACTTTAGCATTAAATAAACTGATGTATTAAATACTACATCCAGTTAGTAGCCTTGCTTCACATCAACCCAGAAGTTGTCGGAAGAAGATGTATCCACTGGGAATAGGCACACGTAGACAATAGGCCAATTCCACCTATGAACAAATAAGACAAACCCTACAATTCCTCACGAACTGTGTGAAAATAAATTGAGACATCTTACACTTACATGAAATCCCGGTCTGGTTAAATTAATCCCTGGTAACGACAAGCTTGTTGCTGGTTAATGGTTGTCCGAATCTGATGTTGCTGACATGCATAAAGAAAGTTCCTTGGGATGAGAGAAAAAAAAGGCGTCTGTTTCCTTCTCTCCGCTGTCAGACATGAAAGTATAGTCGAGGAGTGGAAGCTTGATCCCCATACAGAGGGGAGACTGACTTTATGCTAAACGCTGTGTGCGACAGGTCCACAGCAGAAAGGACAGCCCACTTCACAGTTTTTACTTGTCCTCCTCCACCCCCTCCAGCGCGCGCACACCAGACGCACACATCAGGGTACACAATTACTCTCTTTCTCTCTATCGCTCTGTCTGCCACTCTTTTTCTCTCTCCTCCCTAAAGCCTCTTTCGCTCTCAGAATAGCTGAAACCCCACAAAGACAGACACATGCGCTGTCTTCGCGTAACTTTACTCTTGACATTGACAGAGTCCAGTTTGTCGAGTGTTTCTGACTGGCTACCCCATACTTTTACGCCAAGCCATTATGCCATATTCTAAAGTTAAATGTCGCATAATAATAATTCCATTATTTTTGTTTGCAATGCGTTGCTAAAAAAAAAGGTAAGGCGCTGATAAAATAGGTTATATTAAATAGATAAAAAAGTTATTTTGCATCTCCAAGAAATATAGGCTATAGCTGTTAATGGGATGTGAGAAACATAATTTAACTCATTTAATTAATAATTTAAGTTTGAACCAAAAAAAAAGTTTAAAATAAAGCTGTACCTGCTTCACAAAGTGTTTGTAGGCCTTCACCCCAACTTTTACTATGATAATCAGGCTTTCACACATCAATTAGGCTGTGCAGCGAGTTCCTGAACACATGCGATGTAGTCATCAATCCTAGTAGCAACTTTCATGGGGGGTTTTAGTTAGGCAGATAACGAGTTATGGTCTATGTATCTCCACATGTGCTCAAATACATTTTCAGGAAACTTGGTTGCCTGGTCACTCCGCCCTGCATGCATCTATGCATGAATGCTAGAAATCTATGTTAGTCTTTAATGAATTCTTAATCATCCAGAATATTGATAATCGAGCACTGCCAATAGCCTATATCCACATCTCCCTACAAAATAAAATGTATACGCAGACTATAACTGCATGATGAGGTGCATATGGTGGATTCTGTTGCTTTAAGGGGTCAGTAGGCTATCTTAATATGACGTATTTTATAACTGTCCTATAGGCAAAAGTATTTCACAGGCAAACGTTCTTCCAAAAAGGATTGCATTTTTCATCTCTTATGAATAATAAATGAAATAACGTCCAAAAAGCTTAGGCCTACATAAATATTTTCAGTGTCGTTTGAGTAAATGTAATCAACATGAATCCAGATGTTTCGTATGGTGCAGGAATCGGACTGTTACTAAGACTGAAACAGAGTTTTGATAAGGACAGCAAAGATCAGATAAGGACAAGATTCAACAGAATAGACAAGAATGACATAGAGAATACTTATACAAATAGATCATACACTATAGGACTAGCCTATAGGCCTATATGAAAGAAAAACGTAGTCAATCAAATTATTTTGGAGCATATTATACACAAAGTTTAGCCCCTGTTAATTCATCGAGTCCGTATACAAGTAATAGTAAAAAAAAATCATGGATTTGTGTAAAAAATGCAATGTTCTGCTTAACCTTTTATTACTAAATGTGCTCCAAAAGTATTGTACTAAAAATATAGCTACATAAATTATTTTTGTAAGCTCAGTGACATGTCCTTGTTTGCAGATTAAAACTACAATGCTTTCTCGATTGTAGATAAAAGCAAAACCCTTAAAAAAAAGCAAAGAAAGCACTATGATGATTTTCAGAAATCGCATAGCTCTTGTTGCTATTATTAGGTTGGGTGATGAAAAAAAAAGCACAGTGAGAGGTTGAGTTAAGAAACCTCATAAAAACACAATACAATTTTTTAGTCATTGACTATTTTAGATTTAGTACTCAATTATTATCTCTCGGCTACGATACCTTTTATTCTTTTTACTTGAATAACCTAACCTATCACAAATCGCGTTTTAAACTGTGAAAGTGAAGAGTTCGGGAGCTACAGCTGATGTTGAAAGAGCCAATCATTATAGCGTATATGTGTCTTTGACCCGCCCATGTGCAACCTTTAATTTTCTTTGAAGGGATTTTATTTGCGAAAATTCAGCATGGTACAATGATAATTTGTGGTTAACTTTGTAACTTACAAATATCATAGTAGCCTACGTACGATTGCTTTTTAGTCATTATATTACAATACCTTTTGAGGCTGGTAATTGGTTCAGAGAGCATGCTAACACATCTGAGTGAGGCATCGGGTTAGGTTGACCAGACACAGTTTTCCACGTCAGTGTGTTTACCCTGAACATAGATTGACAACCGGTGAATGTGTGTAATTTTTTCACGTTTGGCACAATATACTAAGTTCCTGTGTACAGGTATAGGTGTCACTTTCACGTACTGTCTGGAATGTGTAAGATCGCAGTTAGCCTCGCTAGCTGTATGTTGAGCTAATTTAACTTTTTAGTGCTTTGACTGGGTTCATAGTTAGTTAGCTAGCTAGCTAGCATAGGTAGGTGGGTAGGTATCCAGCTAGCTAGCCTAACTGCACAGCTTGGACTCCATCTTTGGACATCAATCGAACAGGTGAGTTGAATAATAGTTCAAAATATGAGTCTTAAGACTGCTAACGTTACAGTTGCGTTATATTAAAACTAAAAGAAGCACGCGAAAGCTCGGTTACAATTTGCTAACCTGTCCGTCAGCGTCATGGCTAGCTATCATGCTAACTTTAGCTTCAAGCTCAGCGTTAGCTTTTTAAAGTAGTTAATGCCAGCTGGAGTTAGTCGGCTAGCTAGCAGTCTGTTTTAATGGACTTTACGACTCTGTCTGAAAGCAATACAGGCCTAGGAGACTGATAAGATAGCTTAGGCTTAGGTACAAAGCTAGCAACAAGCTAACGTTAATCAAGTTATATTGACGTCATCAGATAAGGTAACATAGGTGCAAATTTTAAACTGGCATCCTTTTAATGTCATTTTAAAGACTGGTATCAATATTACCGAGAAACCTGGGCTAACGTTCGCTGAAATGGCAGAACGTTGAATATCAGTGCAACCTATACATCTTCCAAAATAGCAACCGTTAGCTAGTTAATAGCGTGCTGGCTGTCTTTTGAAATTACATCAGCGTTACAAAACAGCTGAAATGTAACGTCAACAGCCTGTCAGTGTCAGTAGACATGGCTACGTGGCTAATTGTTTGGATGGTAACATTTAGGTTACTACTAGGCATGTCAAACGTGATTGGCGCATTGTTACAATTTTGTGGTCAAGAATGTTGTTGTTTGTGATGCCTTCTTAATCTGTCTCGAGTAAGGTTAGAATAATATTGAGAGCCACCACATTTCAGTCGTATCATCATCAATTAATATTTTGCTAACATTAGTCAATGCAACGAGTATATGTCCAAAATAAGCCCCTTCGGTAATAAAAAAAAAACATGGGGTGAGTTTATGATTGACAAATCAGTTAAAATAGAATCTGTTCTATAACAAAAATAAAACCACTGATGCAATAAACGTTAAACTAAGTTTTACTGTTAATGACATTGCGTTGTGATTTTTAAAACCACACACTGCTGCAGGCCTTTAAGGACACCAGACTAAATTAATCTGCAACCTTTACAGAGGTGAAAGATGCATTGTAACTGATGCGGATGATTGGCGACACACCTGTATTTTTCATCACGCAAAGCTAGGCTAAATTAATGCTAGAAATCTGTCAAAATGAATGATTTAGAATGTATTTTTGGTATTTTTATTGTACTTTAATTGAAGATAATAATATTAATAAATTACACTACAACATATATTTCTGGATCCTACACTTTCAGACTTGACTATGTCCCAGTTCAATTTCAATGTCAGTTTAAATTTTCTGAAACACTTCATGGTTAAAAGCAACTTTTATTGTTTGTTTGTTTTTCTGTATCTTCACGAGCAGGATGGTGGACAAGAATATTTACATTGTCCAAGGGGAAATATGTACTGTGGTTGGTGCCATCAAGAGGAACTCTAGGTGGAATACCCACACACCTTTGGTATGTGCATCTTGGAGATGGATTTCTGACATAATGTATTGATAAAGGATATTCTGTTATACTTGGTGCAATTAAGACAAGTTGGAGACTATAGAACTGTTACGGTTGCTGGTTAAATGTTGTCTTGTAAGGATATGTTGTTTATTTTATGCTAAGGACGAGGAACAGGACCCGTTACTCAACAGCTTCAGCCAACTAAAGGAGATACTCAACAGCATAAAAGGTAAAACTGGGAGTTTGCTGAGAGTCCTGCTTTGAATGTTTTTGCAGTTATTATTGCCTGAAAATCTTGGATGCTCCCCCCCATTCTTAAATCTCACCAAACAATGTAGATAATGGGTTTCAGAGTGATAATGACCGCCAAGCTCAGCTCGTAATCGTCATAAGAATGCTATAAACTGGGCTAGTAGCAACTCCAAATTAACAATCCCCCGCAGCCCCCCAAAATTGGCTTTTTTTTTTACTAGTTACACATTTGATATGAAGTGACAGGGCATGTTGACTACTGAGACTGTCAGGTTCAATGTTCTATTACAGAGTGGCCCTTTCCCTTGTCTAAAGAAGTGGTCCTTCCCCTTGTCTAAAGAATAAGAGCATATTTAATCAGGTGGGCAGAGGACATTTCTACCAAGAAATTGGTTGGCCTTTCACTTTTGTCAATATTGTCTCTCAATGTCTTACTGTGAGCGAGGTTCTCCACTTGCTAATTTTTAAGGTGTCCCTTGGAAGCAATGCCATTGTTTGTTCATCCTTTATCCAAATGACTCATAATTGCCATGAGTAGTAAAGTAAATATTAACGGCCACACAAAAAAGTAAGTGCAAGTGTTCATGTCTTCACAGAGGGGAGAATCTTTGGAAATGCCAGGCCATACAATTCAGTAGCACACATTCTGTACGCTTGAGGACATACCTAAACTGTCAAACAATATTGTGTTTACGTTTGTATTTCTTTACAGAGGGTAGGAGTAGTTTCGTAGAATGATCTAGCATATTATCTTGAACAATGTAACCAGATTTTGCTCATTAGAATTTTTAATACATATTATGTACTATGTTGGACAAATACAAAAACTGTTGAGTTCGATAGCGTTTTGTAAACATATCTTGAACACTCACAACTTTTTAAGTCTGGAAGCTATGCCAGCTCTGCCTTTACCCTGGTGTGTAGTCATGGAAATATCAGGGCTGTCCAACGCCCACCAGCTCCCTCAATGCCCAGCCACTACAGCTGCTAGCGATGGGAAGGCCGAAACACAGCCACAATCTCAACCCCCCCCCCCCCTTTCTCCGCACACACACATGTGGACGTAACTAGCTAGCCCTAGTACAACCTCTCTCCCTTGGGGGGGTATTCCTCTGCCACACTTAGACGGGCAGGCACGCCTGGACCATGGGCCTGGGAGAAATTTGCTACACTCATTTGGCGACCTCTTCCTCTCTCTTCTTCCCGCCATCCTCCAGTCATATCACTCTTTCAGAACGCCAATGCTCTGGTTGGTGCTCAACTGTAAGTGTTTAATCCAGCAAGTGTTGTTCTATCGTTCTCACTTACTCTGATTACGGTATTGTACTACTGGTAAAACGTTTCTTAGCTTGCTGCTGTAAATTAGCAGCAAATGCTGTAAATGTCATGTTAACTATTTATACTCTGTTTTGAAATTACTAGTCTTCCAATGTTCTTTATTTTAATTTGATTTATTTCTCACTCACAAACTCCCTCACACTCTCTTGCACTCACCGACACAAAAGCGCACATCGATATGTCTGTGTGAATTCTTCAGGGTGGGCTGTATTGCTGTCTTGTGCCAGTGCTCTGAGAGTCACAGTGGCCCAGCTGTCTGCTTAATGAAAGCTCAGTAGCTCCATTCACTCCGCCGTGTATCTTAGCTCCCTCTAACTACAAAAGCCAACTAGCAAAGGAAATGTGGATTAGTACCCACGAGGTTTCTTAACCACTATCACCCTCTCTCTCCATCTTACTTTCATTCTTTCTATCTATCCGTCTTTCTCACTTTCTTTCTTCCCATCTCTCTCTCTCTCTCTCTCTCTCTCTCTCTCTCTCTCTCTCTCTCTCTCTCTCTCTCTCTCTCTCTCTCTCTCTCTCTCTCTCTCTCTCTCGGTTTAACTATTCTTCCTCCTCTTGTTCTGCCCAGTTTGATTGGCAGCAGCATGTGTTATGGAGCTGGAGATGTAGTACAGCTGGAAGTATATCATCTGCAGTTTTAGCTGGGTAAATATAGCAGGCAGTCTTGTCAAGCTAAGAGATAAATTGTTCTGGGAAAGGAAGTAGTGTCTCTCTTTCTTGAAAAAAAAAAAAGAAGGTTTCCGGCAACTTGTGGAAGACGAAGGGGTTTGTCATTTTTTGGAAACAAAGACTGTACAGTCATGGTAGTTAGTTGGTTCAGTGAGGAAACATGTGTTGTGCCGCCTCAACCCCACCTCAGCAAACCTTCTCACCTGATCGTCACCATGAAAGCCCATGTCTGCTTCTCGCCTCTCCCATTTATACGGGATCGTTGTTTTTATATTGTTACAAATGCCAAATCTTCCCTCACGGAGCATGTTAGACCCACGTAATCGAATGCTTTCCACAGCTTTGTGAGCAGCATCGGTGTCTTAAAGTTAGAGCTGCGTGTTTGCTCAGCGTAGTATTTTCCCCTCAGATATTGTCTACCTAGCCGGCCAATTCATTTTAAAACAATATTGCCTTTTTAGGTATTTAAAGTTGTCTGCTTGTAAAACCCACGGTTATATTTTGTCACTACGTATCTGCTACTCAGTGAGTATTTGAATAAGTGCATCCGTAGCCACGGTGATGACAGGGTGGACTATGTAGACATGTGTAGCCTAATCCCGGGGCACCACACTGGAATTACAAACCAGCAAATAATTATGACAAATTGGCTCCGAGAAATAGATGGTGTGTTGGTTATGAAAATGGTGGTCACTGGGGGTTACTTTTCATTATTGCGGTGTTAGAATCAGCAGACATGGGGCTATTTTGTAATATCTCGAGCACTCCTTTGATGTGTAGATTGAGTCTTCTTTCCCACTTCTGACAGGACCCGACCGTATTCTATATGGGATTTCTGCTGGATATCAAAGAAATCTTACTCGATCCCCTGTTGAATAATTCTGTGGATTTGTTTTATTGAACCAAATATCTTAGAGAAAGAGGAATAGATCATAGTAGAACAGTCATTCAAACATATTTTTCTTCTCACTTCTTATTTCCTGGCTTTGTTATGCATAAGTCTGTCCTAGCCCTTACCTTCTTAAATCTTCAAATCTTTTTTCACCCCCCCTCCTTCCTCCGACCCTCTCTCCTCACGATGGAGGTCAGTTTGTTTTTTTGACAAGTCTACAGAGAAGGCAGCCATCTCTAAATCCCTTCATTTTTATTCATACAAATACAGGTTTAGAGATTCCAACACCCACTAAAGCCAAAGCGCCCTGTTGACTGACAGCTATTCCATTTCCTTACTATTCACCCCTTTTTCTGTCTTTCTTTTTTAATCAAACATTTGTAAAATTCACAAGCACACCTCTAATTGATTGGAATCACCGGCAAAGCACGTTGGTAGATAAGGGGTTATAACATCAAATTCCCAGAACTGATGTGATGGAGGATGATTTGAGCACTTACTAAATTACCTTTGAAATGATTATTTTATTATTTTCCTCCAAATAAAATAAAAATGCAAATATGGGTTTTCATGTAGTGGCAAATTAAAGCTTAATTTTTTTTTAAACTGCATTGTTCTTAGACTGAAATATTCAAAGTTTGGATTAATCACTCTATTTATTTGAGCGAGTAACATCATGGGTGAACCAAACGGTGTCACAGGGAACCATATCTCAGCTGAAGCGTGGAGCATGGTTTAGCCTTAAACTCCCACAACCACTAATTAACCTCTCGTCAGTCGTTAAGAAGGAGCACATACAGTTTCTCAATCTCAGTTCAAGGTCGTGTGCGTGTGTGCGTGTGTGCGTGTGTGCGTGCGTGCGTGCGTGCGTGCGTGCGTGTGTGTGTGTGTGTGCGCGTGCGCGCGCGCGCGCCGTCGCCCTCGCCCTCACAGCTGTGCTCAAACAGCCGCAGCCAGGCCTCTTTGGGCTGGAGTCTGAGCACGTGGGAATCAACTGTGCCCTTTTGGAAACACCGCCACCCCACCTCCGCTCCACCTCCACCCGCTGTGCTCCCCAGCCAGGCCATATCCGCACATATATCATCCCCAATTGGACCAGCAGAATGCAGGTGGCAAAATAGTCATCATTCATATGGTTTGGTCTCCCAAAGCACATGTTTTCTTAAGAAGGCATTCTGTATTTGCCATATTTATACTCATTGTATTTTCTTGTAATTTAGTAATATGATATTATAGTCCTGAATCAGATTTTGTTTTTGTTTCGCGTAACTGAAAGCCAATAATTTGAATAGATCTTATCGGGGCCTAAGCAGTTTCACTTTTGCTGGCGGTTAACTTATGGACAATGCAATTACATGGATGTTAATGAAAAGTTTAATTTGGCATTACTGACAAACTGTCCATCATTATCGTGCCCACGCTGTAAAGACCTCATTGATCGTAACCTCTACAAACTTGACCTAAATTATCATTAACCCCGGTGCTAAACTGGGTACTAAGAAAACACTGCGAACCTTCTCTTTAACCATGAATGTCAGGGAAACATTGGAGGGTGGGGTGGGCTACAGTGCCGCAGTTGAGAGCAAAGCGTTTGACCCTCTCAGGAATTTACAATTGCTGTCCCCGGAGGAACGACAGGGGCTTTCTTTCCATTGCGGCAAAAACTCGAGACGTAGGGTTTCTGTTACAGCGACTAGAGAGCGTCCTGCCTACCATGTTCCTTTAACCTTTCCTCTGTCCCTGTCTGTCTGAAAACAACACGGGGCACTTTGGCATCCTAACAGGAGTTATTCCTCTGTTCAACCCAGGACCCAGTCTATTTTGTGCTGCCCCAAAATTAACTGTCAAAACCTGAAGCCCGATCAACAGCTAGGAACACGTAAAAAATGCTACTGCGAGTCTTAGTATGAAATAATGGTCCCACAGCCTTGGAAGTTATTAATGGCTCTCGCAGTACAGTAGCTCTTTTTATGTCTGTGGGCGAGCATAGTTGCGCTATGCAGTAGACGGCACTAAGTCTTTGACTCACCGGCGTGGAAGTGCCCATCAAAGTCAGCGTGATTAATCAGAGAGCGGGGCCCCCACCTCCGCCCTAGACAGACTGCCACCTAGTGCTGGTTAGTAGCTGTAAATCTAGCCAGTTAACGGTGCCCTAACCGGGGACTGACAGGGCCGGCTTAGGCCCGGTGTGAAGAGGGGATGCAACTGTTGTCCTGTATCAGAGCCTCTCAACAATGTGGTGAGTGGATGGAGAGCCCTAGCAGAGGGCCATTAATCATGCTGGCTCTGGGGGTGAGGGGGGTGGGGTAGGGGGGGGGTCCATGGGGAGGGGCGGAGGGTGGCTAGGGCACTGGCTGGGGCAGGGAAGGTGAGGAGGAGAGGAGGAGAGGGGGGCAGGCTGCTGGGGGAGTTGGCATTGGAAGGTCCGGATGCACTGACAGGAACAGAGGGCAAGGCGGGAGCAAAACAAACCGGAGTTACAATGAAAAGCGTGAAGTACATTTTGACATCCGTTTTGGGCTCTGCAGATGAAATGACCCCCCCCCCCCCCATGCAATTTTCTAACTGTATGAGTAGAGTAGTACTTGAATCTCTTTCTATAGATATGTGCGCAAAGAATAAACCTTGTTTTCCACCAAACAAACCAGAGGTCACAGTATCATATTTAACTCGAGTATTCCTTGAGAGAACTATATTTTATGTTTGTGAACTACACAGCTTAGTGAGGCGCAGAAACATGCGATAGTTTATTCGTATTTGATTCAATATGGTCAGTCTTGAGGGTGAAGTTCTTTTTTTTTGTTGGTGTTTCCAAAGAAGCCCCTAAAGCACCCTCTTTTCCTAAACCTTTGCAATACCCTAACACATCAACAGATCTCGGCCTCGCTTACTGTGTGCTGTCAGCTGCAAACCAACGCTCACAATTGAGTGTTTTCCTTTGCGTTACCTGGATTGCGTTTTAATGTTCTGTTAAGCATATTCTTATGAGGTGGTAATTGGGTTCGGTGCAAAAGCAGATCCCTCCGCCCTCTCCCCCCCCCCCCGCCACCTTTGTTCAACCTGAGCTTTAAGTTAAGGGTTGCTTTACTGTCTCCACACTGGGAGCTGTGAACATGAATAAAGCGCGGGGTATTAAGGTGGGGTTTGTAGCGTTTCAACACCTCTGCTGCTCTCACTGGAGGTCTGGGTCTATTAACAGCCTCCGTGGTGACACTGGGAGAGGGGAGGGGGTGTGCAGACAGCATTTTTCTACATTGACGATAGAAGCCCATTATTGAGAGTTTTCTGGAAGTGTTAAGTGCCCGGCTTTTGATGTGTAAGTGCACGTCCAAGTTTAGCTGCCCGCCTGCGACCCAAGGCTGAAACCGTTTCAGACAAAAAGAGGCCTTGGCGTTGCGTCTCGGTAGTATGTCGCCGCCTTTTACTGACAAAGCCTTCACCTCTTTTAGAAGTCCTTTTTTACAGGGCTACACTTTTGGTGCAGCGTAAGTTTCATTGCTATAAGGAGGATTTTGGGAGTCCCTTAAGCCATTGAGTTCCTCTTTTTGAAAATGGGATAAAGAGGGAAAGTTTTAGTTTTGTTCGGAATTTTTAGTTTCTTACAGAACAGACGGAAAATCACTTCACCTCAACCATGTTTTTACTAAGACCCACTTTTCATCTAAGGTTTCTGTTTTTGAGAACGTTAGAACGTCAACACTGTTCCTCTCTTTGGTGCACACTGGTCATTTTCAACACTGGTGGAAATGTTTTCGGGAGCTAAGTTATGGTTATGAGGTCATGTCGAGAACACTTAACCGTCTGAAAACAAGCCAACGTGAAAAAGGTGAAGCGTGCGGATGCCGTAGGGCTCTAGTTAGGCGCTAGCTCGTCGTGTCAGGAGGGTAGTGAACTGTGGACAGGGCATAATTCACAGGCCCCGCTTAACACCGTTTTAATGTCTAAAGCACGTCCATCCCTTGTAGTGAAATGAATGTCACACAGCATGGACAAACACATATTTTGTATTCTCAAAAGATTTTTGCCACCACGGCAGTGCCTACGTTATGTTTGGTTAAAGCTGTAATCTTGAGGAAACGTGGCTTGCAATGCGTTGTGGAATCAATAGGAGCATGTCAACTGAGAGGTTCCGATGGAGCATCAGACAGACCGCAGTACAGCTACACTCTACAGTGACTGGGGGCTATCGCCTTAGAAGGCCTGCAAAGCCAGAGACAGCAAGCAGCACAGTCCACTAGCTGTGGAAGCGGCTTGTGTGTGTGTGTGTGTGTGGGGGGGGGGGGGGGGGGAGGGGAGGGGGAGGGGGGGGGGGGGAAGGGGGGGAAGCGGGGCCTGGTGTGTGTTTTTTTTGGTGTTGTAGAAAATAAGGGCCAGTATTAGTATTGCGGGGAGGCACTGTCTTGCTTGTGTGGCGCTCACATCCTTAAGCCCTGGGCGTCCCTGTGTGAATCCCACACTGCCTTGATGGACTGGGTTAATAAACCTCTCGGCAACTCTGTACCACAACCACACACACACACACACACACACACACACACACGCACACAAACACACACACAAACTCTCTCTCTTCACACAAACAGCTGCTTGTTATTTCATGGCCCATAAGGGTGCTGTGACCGCGGACATTCTAATACACATATCCAATTAGACAAGCATTGCTTTGCGCATTAGTTTCAAACTGTGTTTCTCACAAAGACGCAAACGCATGAACACTCAGATCGCACGTAGAATTTGTCAATCCCCAGTGTTGGTAAAAGAAAGTAAGGTCACTTCCATTCCCAAGCCTGGCTTTGTTCACTGAATACAAATGGAATATGTTGTTTGTTATTTTTATAGATGGTAGAATACATAGTTTAGTTCCAACTGAGTATGGGGTTGTTTTCAGATGTGCTTGATAGGTCTTATTCTATTCCCAGAAGAGTCTGTTTACTTGCCTGCCTGTGTGTTGATTCCAGACTGACATGGCTGCAGCATGTAAAAGATGGAGTGTGTGTGTGTGCGTGTGCGTGTGTGTGTGTGTGTGTGTGTGTGTGTGTCGGGGGTGAATTGGGGCTCAAAGGTTAAGCTCATCGCCTTGTTTATTGAACATGCCAAAGCTGATACTCTATTACACTTCAATGAAATCACCTCACAAAGTTCTCCCGGACGGACACCCATAGGGTTGTCAGCTCTCCGCTCGTCTCTGCACAGAACGGAGGGACCCCCGGCAAAAGCCAATAGCTTCCAAGTGGACACCCTGAATTAAAAAAAGATATCCTATTTCTGGGCTGCAGCTGGGGATTTTTAAGAAGTAGTGTGTGCTTTAAAGGTGACCTGGGTCGGAACTTTTCTTGATGAGGGGAAAGAGGGAGAGCGAGAGAGAGAGAGAGAGAGAGAGGGGGGGTAGGCGGTTTGGAGAGGGAGACAGACAGCAGGTGGGATATTTCTGGTCAGGGGAGTTATTGGGGGGCGGGTCGATTAAAACAACTGCTAGCGTTTCAGAGCATAAATATTGAATCGAAAAGAGGTGGTGTGTGTGTGTGTGTATGTCGGGTGTGTCTTTTTCCCCCCTCTCCCCGAACCTGTTGACACGTCCCTTCTTAAATAGAATGGGATCAGCGCCGCCGATTACAAATTGTGACAAAAGCCGCCCTGCTGACAGGGGAGGGAGACGAGCAGAGCGGTGTGGCTCGCTGCAGCTGACCTGCAGCCACGCTAACAACCTGGGACAACAAGGAGGTGTTGATTGGTCCGAAAGCAAAATAGACCTGGCGATATGTTACCGGTCTGTCTCTTCCTCTCGGCTCGGGGAGGAGGGGAGAGGCGGGGAGAGGGTGGAGGGGGGGAGGTAGCTCGACGGGTAGGGGGAGAGGCGGGGAGAGGGTGGAGGGGGGGAGGTAGCTCGACGGGTAGGGGGAGAGGCGGGGAGAGGGTGGAGGGGGGGAGGTAGCTCGACGGGTAGGGGTAGGGCTATGCGATGCACTGGTAGTGGCACTATGTTTTCAAAGTAGTGATGTGTCAGGCGATGATTTCAACACTTTTTAGTCACATTTTTTTGGTTTGTTTTGATCATTTACACTACACATGCAAAATGTGTAAGTACTTGGACTGTCATCTCCAATTCTACTTCTGAATTATGTAAAAAATAAATAAATAAACAAAACAAGCAGCCCCAGTGTACATACAATATGAGCTTGAAAATTGACTGTAATCTTTGAAGTAGTCTCAAAATACGTCCAAAATGTGTTTATTGTAGCAAGGTGCGTGTGCAATGAGAGAGATACCGCATAAATCTCAGTTGCCTCAGATTTGTCTGCGTTGTTTGTAACCCCTGCACGAGGAAAGTGTTGCTCGCTCTGAGCCGGAGCAAGGCCAAACGTTCAAGGCAGTCTCCCCCCCCACAATGTCACCAATGCTCATAAGCCCTTGTTGGTGTTTTAAACTGTCAAAAAAAATCCTGCTAAACTGGCAGGAGAAGACTTGGGGGGGGTTATGAGTGGCGAAATGCTGGCCCTCAATTTACGACCTGGGAAAGCCGCTTGTGGTGTGTCTGTCTCTAGTTGTTTTAAGGGACGGGCTGTGGCGGGCGAGGAGACGTGGGGACGGTGAGACGACGTTCCGTGGCTCTCAGACACCAGAGGTCGGACGGGGGGGCTGAACTTGTGAACTAGCAGGCAGCACTCATTCTGTTGAGTCCAGTATAGGTCAGGCTAATCCAGGGGGGCTCAAGCCCCAGATTTCTCTGAACTCAACAGCACAGATGTATAGGTCTGCTCTTTAAATAGAGGCAGCGCTACACAATGACGTTTCCCCCCCGAAATCAAGGAAAATATATGGGAGAATGAAAAAGCTTTTGACGGTGCCGTTTCAAACAATGCAGAGGTCTGAGTAGCGTTGCTAAGGTTATGATATTATTTAACAGTCTTTTAGTGAAGAACACTGCCTTTTATATATTTGATCTTTTGGTAAAGCCTATTTCAATGCTAATTTCCTTTAAGAATAAAAAGGATTTGGCCATTGACTGTACATTGTAAATGTTCAAGGTTGCCATAGGAAAATATTATCCTAGTCAGAACCTCCCTTCTATGGCCAACAAAGTTGTGCACCTTTTTTAGCTTTTTATCAGCAGTTAGACATTTTATTGGATAGGATGGGCCATCACAAACAATATGAGGATCCCGTCCAGGAGCACGGTTAATGGCGTCGACGTTATCTTTTGTTAATTAATGACCAGCAGTTTCGTCTCGAACCTCTCCCCATGGAAGTGACTTTGTGATTGAGCCCAGGTTATACCAGGTGCTGTCCTTAGAGCGCATTGTCGTCCGTTTCAGCACTGAGAGGCGTCCCACCTTTTGACTTCTGGCCAGAGTCTGGCCACGTCTCGCCACCGAAAATACTCCCACACCCGACGCCATTTTCTTTAAAGGTGACAAAAGGGATAGCCAATTGTTTTTCTGTTTATCAGAGGTGACGGGACCAGTGGCGCAAGGGAGAGAGGAGGCCCTGTGTTGTCATAGTTAAACACACATCCCTGACAGCTCCATAATAGACTCCAGGAAGTTCAGTGGAAAATAAAAACAAAGCAACATTTCTAGCTGATTGGCTTTGAAAGGCCGTTTTTCCCTTGCTGAATGGGAAAAATGTGGACTTCAGCATTCCGCGGCCGTGATGCCAGTCGGATCGGATAGGCGCAGCGTTGCGTGTGCAGAACGAGCAGGGCGCGATGGAGACGCACCGCGCTGCAGAAACACACATTTAGGAGAAAGAATCTGGCCGCGGGTTTGAAATAACAGCAACAAAGTAAATATATGGAATGTTTTTTGTGTAAAACATTTTTTTTACGGAATTGGTGTTCAAATAAAAACTAAACATGCTCAACAAACATTTGAAAATGCATAGGCTTAGGTGGATAGATGGCTTACCTATGCCTTTAAACTATCATTTAACATTTCCCTTCAATAAAGGATGATTGATCTTGGAAATAGAATGTCATAAGTGTAACTACCATGTCGAAAAAAAACTTTCTTTGATTTAAAAAATCAACATCTTGTTCACAACAAGCACACTAAAACCAGAATCTTTAGCATTTTCTATCAAATTAAGAAATATTATGATTTTTTTATAATGAAAACATTAGCCATAAATTGTAAAATATAACAAAAACATTATACAAATGTAATGTATCATTAGTCTAATCCTATTAATCAATAAAGTCTTTGTAATTGAAAATCCTATTTCACTGAAAAAAGATTTTATTGCAAAAAACAATACCAACTGTTTGACTTGGCGAGTACCGAAAATGACAGAATTTATTTTGAAGTACACCTATCCTTAAATGCAGCTGGCTTAGTGGGTGAAAAGAGGTCCACCATTTTGTGATTTGGAACTAATGCCGGTAAAGCCTTTTATGTTAGCCAAGTTGTTTCAATACTAGGCTCCATGATCTTGATCGTGTGTGTTACAAAAAGTTACCAACTGGTACAGCTTATATACAGTGCATGTCTATTGATTGGAAAAACACGTTCTTATTGCAAGGATGTGGAAGTCAAAGGTTATTTTTTAAATATGTTCTTACACATAATGGAAATATTCAGAACATAAAAGCATGAGCAATCAAATGTTGGATAAAGCCTCCTGAAATGTTTCCAGTTGTAGGTTACATCAATATGGGTTAATGTGTTTTACTGATGATCACATATTGTTCAACCGAGAAGACGCAGCATTTGACGGTTGAATGAGGCCACTACGCACAGGACTTGTTTTCGCTGTTAGTTCCACATTAGAGGTTTTCCACATTCTCTAGTGAGAGCAGACCCAGTGTGTTTACAAACACCTAGGCCTCCTTCGCTAGCAATACCAAATTTTGTCCCAAATTCATAAAGATAATGCACTCCCTGGATTCGATCCCATTTGCTCAGCTGTCTGATATTACCCCACAGTATCTTTTGAAGAGCCACTTACCACGGCACGGTTTAGAATTACTCCACTCCTGGCAAACAGCCTCACTATTAGACTCCCAGCGGCACTTTCCAAAATGATGTTTGTATTCCTTTTTTTCCCCCCACTCTCTCTTTTGCCTTTCGAGTTTGATTAAATTATGTGCTGAAAGATGTTTTTTGACAAACAGCAAACCCAGAGGACCTGCACTTTATACATCACTAGAAAGAGGGCTGCCATTTGAACCGCTGTGGAGTGTTTCACGTGTTTGCTCTCTTCAGCCTCTCAGCAGACTTATGTCTCAACTCATAAGGACCACAGAGAGAATCGGTCGTTTTCAAAGAAAATACATATTTTATTTTATTTTAAGTTGCAAAGCAGGCTCTTACACCGAGCTTTACTGAACATCTCTCTCTGACAAGCTCCCTTCTGGCCCACATCCCTGTGTCAAGGACCTCACTGCAGGAGCGTTGCCCGTACATTACAGCCCCCCCTCTCTCTGAATCCTCAGCCCCAGCCCCAGCCCCTAGAGTTACAGTATGCCAGCTATGCCGACCCATGGGGGAGTAATTTACGACAGTTGTCGCCTTTGTTTGCTAAGCCAGACAGGGGGGCATCTCCAGCCTCTCCCGGGCAGGGCATTTCTGAGCCCCAGTGGGGATAAACCTGATAGGCTTTAATGTCCCCCCCCCCCCCCCCCCACCACCACCCCCCCACCCCCCAGCCGTGGAGCCTGGAGTGGCATCACCGGACAGAAATGTCCCCACAGTCACCAAAGCTTCTGTTTGTTCGAAAGTCGCTCTGCGTTGCCACGGTGACGGCCTGCGTTGCGTACAGGAAGCTCTTACTGGGTGATCGTTCTTTAGCCGAGCAGCTGAAGGTGCGACGTTAAAACACTTTCCTTTTTTTTTTGGGTTGACGTGAGGATTTCTTGTAATATTAATAAGCACTTCAGTGGGAGGCTCTGTTTTTATTGGTTCTTGAATATCAGGATTTGTAGACTGTGTTTATTGTTTATACCTCTGTGACTCCATCACACGTCAAAATAAACTTTCAAGCTTTGTCCAAATATTACACCACAACGGAATTTGTGTAGATCTTGTACTTATCACAATGCGCTACTTTGTCAAAGAGGGTCCTCTACCTTTTTGAACCTCTTGTTAGATGCACACATTAGCATTGATCCGCTAGTCGGTTTGTTTCAAGGCTAACCCAGGCCACTGGAGGAACCCCAGGGATTCTCATGGCTTAGGGAGCCTGTCTCATGGAGGCACATTGCCTCAATCTAAGGGCTTTCTGTGGGCCTACTGCCTAGTCACAGGCCTCTTGTTTGCGTAGGTGTTTATCCTCGCTGTATAGAGCACACGATTTACCAGCTAAAAAAGCCCAACGCAGCATGCCAGAAGTGTCCCATCAATGCTCTTTTGCTATCTTAACGACCTTTGAACTGTTGTATGTAGCCATAAGCGCAATCAAACTTGGATTGATTTTTGCCTTTTGTATTCTAATGTGGCATACACCTGAATATTTTTGTTTTTTTCTTGCTAAGCTTTTTGACAACTGGACAAGTTGGACGACAGTTTAAGCCAGGGTGGAAAATGCACAATGTCTGTGAGAGCGCCATCTACAGCTCCGTTTATAGATACAACCATTACTGCGCCTATACGTTGTTTTTTTGGGTCCAAGCCTCATAGCGGTCACATACCAATGCTGGTCCGTGTCATCAAACCCCTCCAGAAACGCTGAAGTTTTGCAACACTCTAGTGTTTCGGCGCTAACCGACTGGGCCGCTAGACAGCGAAGGCAGCGCTGGATTGGCGGTATCCGTCCTCTTTTCCACCCACTCTCTCCAGCATGCCGGGTAAACCGAAACAGCCCAGATTACTATTAATCCCACTTAATGCACGGGCTCATAATATAGTCATTAGGTGACTTGAGACTAAGCCACCCTTCTCTAAACTGCTCTGATTTATTTGACACACACACAGCAGGATTTGCTGTCAGTGGCGGTTGGGTTATAAAGAGCGTGATCGCAGCCACGACGTCCGGTGGCGTATTGATACTGACTCAACTGGACAGCCAGCGGTTGTGTTTAAACGAGGAGCTCCCACTTGAGTCCCGGGATGAAAAGGGATAATTGAGCTCTGCATGCCGGCTTACTCTGTTTGGTCTCCCTCGAATGATCACGTTTTAATCGCTCCCTCTGTATCAGTATCAGAACACTCAAACTCAACTCAAACTCAACTTGGGATAGTCGTGGCCTAGTGGGTAGAATGTCTAGTTTGAGTTCTAGCCCACCTGGGAACACCACCGCTAGTGTCCTTGAGCAAGGCACTTAACCCTGAGTTGCTCCAGGGGGACTGCCCCTGACATTTCAATGCAAGTCGCTTTGGATAAAAGCGTCTGCTAAATGACTGTAATGTAATGTAAATGTAATCTAACTCTTGAGTGCTTATTATTTTTTATCGTATCGTCAAAGTTGTTCTTGGCTGTCCTTATTACATACAATGTTTGTGTTTATTATTTGTCGACCTGTTAAGGGGAAAGATACATTGGCCTTTAAGTGAAAAGGGATGTTACATCAGTCTCGTGTAAGAGGATAGTTTACTTTGATGACCGTGTGTAGAGCATTCTACTGTCAGTATATGAGCATAATCTGTATTTAAATGACGACGGGGCTTTTTGGGTTGTGATATCCATAGATACTGATTTCTGAGGAACCAGTGGTTCTAGTCTGGCAAAGAAAATGTGTATATTTCAAGATTTATTATGTATGTATATACCATTCAAAAGTTTGGACACACTTTCCAGTTCAAGTGAAACTTTTGACTGGTTATATACTGTATGTTTATATATGTATGTATTCAGTCCAAGGACTATTATAATTAGTTTTCCGTGACCTTGAAGGCTGATGGCTGATGGTTAGGTTTCCACAGCTCTTTAGCACTGATGTTTCTCAGAAGGGTTGGAGCAACAGAGCACTGTGTCACCCACTACACCTAAAAATGGACCTCGCGGTCAAGGATATAGTACCCCGATGTCCCTCTCCCTCAAGTCATTTACGTCCAGCGAGGAGGGAATTAGCGCCTTGGGACTTTCCCTCATCCAGTCCCGCTGTCACCAACCGCTCAGCAGCGGTAGCAACGTCGGTTCCATCTGTAATGCCCAAAAACCCGGCGGTTCCTTTTCAAAACGTTACACAGAGAATGTTCTGAGGGGCGTCCCGTCAGGAGGTAAACCCTGACTGGGACTGTTTTGTGGGATCAGTGGTGAGCAGCTCACGCTGTGAGGCACTAGGGGTTTACTGTCATGTCAAGTGTCATCGTGAGGTGTTTTCAGCCCAGAGACGGTTTGATATGGTGGGCCGCAGGCTTTGAGTCACTAGTCGAAAGCTTATACAATGGTGACATAGATCAGATGGAGGGCAATGCAGTGAGTGAGTGATCAGAGAGTGTTCTGTTCTTTTGATAAAGACCTTTGTGCTCATTAGACGCTCTCAGAATACCAGACTATGCAGTTCAGAAAAAAAAAATATTTTGGTTGCCTTAAGAATTTAAACCAGTGGTCAAACTGTAATTTGGGATTTAAAAAAACAAAAATACAAAGGTATTTTAGTTCGTAACATACATTGGTGCTAAAATTGTTTTGCAATGGCATTTACTGTCTGGTGCACTTGTGTTGTATGTCTATTATTAACAAACACAGTAAAGAGAGACCATGATTCTCAGAATAGTCTTGCACAAACAAAGCCTTTACTTTGACGAGACTCTTTTTTTTTTTTTTTTTTTTTTTTATTATAATTTTTTTTTTATTCGACAGCAATCTGTCAGATAAAACCGCAAGTCTCTCAAAGAGTCCGAACGACTGAGTCATAATTCCAGACGTTTTATTTTTATGTATGTATGTTTTATTATGCGCCAGTGTGGGTGTGGTGTCCCGCTAGCACAGTAGCCCCTGTGGCCCGTTGTTTAAATCTACAGTGCGTGGTTGCAGGATTCTCTCATACTCCGGGGAATGCCATTAGTGAGGAGCTGAAGGAACGCAGCAGGTGAAACAAATAAGGGGAAGAGGATTGTTTTTTCTTTTTCTTTCTCCACCTCATTGTTTTTCCTCATGGCTGTTCCATCTTACCATCTCGCTCTTTTCTGTCTGTCATCCCCCCTTCCTTTCTCCTTTCCTTGTTCAGATTCAGATTCAGATTCAACTTTATTGTCATTGCGCATGTCACAAGTACAAAGCAACGAAATACAGATTGCATCTCAACCAGAAGTGCTTTTAGCAGTGTTTAAATAACATAATTTACAAAGTGCAGTATGAAATGATATAAAAAAAGATATACATATGTGCAGTGTCTATATCTATGTCTATGAACAGGCTATGATAACAGTATAAATAAATTACGATATGAGTAGTGTACAGTAGTGGGTGATTTACATTATCTACAGAATGTTAAGTATACAGTATGTACAGTGCAGTACAGTGCAATGGATGATTTACATAATCTACAGAATATATAGTATACTGTATGTACAGTAGTGCAGGGAAAATGATTTACATTATAAACAGCATATCTACAGTAGTGCAATGATACTTGGTAGAGTCCTGGTGCTCAGATCCGTGTGTATATGTGTTAGGGGTGGGGTGGGGTGGGGCAGAGTTCAGCAGGGAGACAGCTGTGGGGAAGAAGCTGTTCCTGAACCTAGTGGTCTTGGTCCGTAGGCTCCTGTAGCGCTTCCCAGAGGGCAGGAGGGCAAACAGTCCATGTGCTTGTTCACCTCTATCTCCGTCCACTCTTTAGTTCGGACTTATATCTTCAGTTTGGCTTGTCTTTCTCTCTCTCTTTATCGCTTTCTCTCGCTCTTTCTTTCTTTTTCTTTTATTATCTCTCTTTCTTTGCCTCTCTTTTTCTCACTGTCTCTCGCTCTCCCTGCCTCTCTCAGCCCCTCTCTCTTCCTCATATTCTCACTCAGCATTTATTCCCTCTCTCTTCCTCTCGGTCTCTCATCCCCCCCTCATTCTTTCCGTGCAGTTGTGGATGGCAGCACTCATCAAGAGCGTGTGTGAAATCTGGTCAGAGCCGGAGCATGTGTGGCGATTTATCCTGCCGAGTGGATTGCCATCTGCGGCTTAACCCCTTGCTGCACCAACACGCCCAGGAGGGCCCCTTACCTTCAACCCTGCCCCCCCCAAACCCCCACCCCCCACCACCCTTATTCCTTACCTCGCCCCCCCAAAAGTCTTTCCCAAGACATGCATCAAGATTGCCAAGGGTACTACATGGTCAGTGTGGATCTCATGGAAATTGTGTGTCTTACTCTCCTCTGTTTGTTTTTCTGGAAATAGAGGTGATAATACACGGCCGGCTGGTCTGAAGGGCAGGGCAGTGCAGTGTGTGACATCGCTGGCACACCGCGCATCAGGATTGATGGATTCGTTTGGAACCACCATTTATGATATGGCATGCCTTTAGGAGAAAAAAAGAACACACGTTCATCTTAAACGGTAGATGTCACGTGTTTTCTTTTTTTTGGGCTTTGTATGTTAACGTCCGAGAACGGGAATGTGATTTCATTCACACAGTCGGACTTTCCAACATATTTATGCACTCAACTTATTTCCACATTTCAACAACTAGGCTTGACTTTTTTAAGTTGGACAACACTTTTGTTGACCCGCACTCTCTCAGACCAGGATTGAACTCTGTGTGCTTTCTCCTTCCCCTCCTCACTCCAAATGTTTTAATTCAGCATGATAAAACATCCGTTATTTATAAAATGATTGAGCGTAAAGT
>JAPMUY010008750.1:157500-270000 GCA_026901105.3 Galaxias olidus
CTCCCCCTCTCTCCACTGCTAGGGGCCACACATGACTGGCTCCTCAGACCGCTACCACGGCAACGTAGTAAAAGGTACCAGGGAGGATTAGTTTTCGGTGAATCCTGATGTTCTCAGTTCATATCTCTCTCTCTCTCTCCCTCTTTTTTTTTTTAACAGTTTCTATTGGTCCTGCTTTTCGAATGGCTATTGCTTTCGATCCAAGCCTTCACCTTTTGAGAACAAAGTGTTATAGGAACCAAGGGAGCCAGCAAAACAAAGTGAAGCAATGTATGGACTACAGAAGCAATGTTTTTAATCGTTTTGCCAGTGGTGTTATCTTCTTTTAAGTCTTGTGTAGTTTGATATAGTTACCATCACCCATGCGACATGGTGCATTTTTTGGCATGCTTAGGACAGATACTAACTGGAAAACAGGACCAAATTGGTGGTACTCTGGAGCCCCGGCACACTCATGCAAACCAGTCCTTTTGGCAAGAGTGCGCGCGCGCACACACACACACACACACACACACACACACACACACTGTCCCAAGACGGCAGCCACATGCATGGCTGGAGAGACGGCGTTAATCCCCTTTTTTTATTTCGGTCAGTGTCAGCCAGAGGTCAACCCGGTTATGGTGTGATTGTTTCACCTCGGCCGCGGCCATCCTTATTTATTTCACTCTTCACAAGCCCCCTTCGGAGATTGAGCCTGTATTTAGCCCTTTTTTGATTTAAGAAGATTGCCGATGGCCGCAGACAGACTGATCTGGCCGGTCCTTGTCCACCCGACGGCTACCCCGGATCAATACGACACAATTGAGTTCTCCAATCTGAAAGTCTTTGGGACTGCAGCGTTGACACTTACAGGGTGATCACCTCTGAAGTCGTTATCAACCTCTATTGACGGATTCATTTGAGCACCCTCCTCTCTCCCCTTATCCCTCGCTCTGTTCTCACTGTAAAGTCATGGACAAAGAGCCCTTTCCAAAAAGTTTTCACGTAGCTGATGGAATGATCGGGGCTACAAGAGAGGCTTTCTCTCTTTGGAGTTGATGGCGATGTATTTTTTTAAGGCTGATTCATACGTTGTTGTTTGTTTGTTTTGTTTTTGTTGTTTTTCCTCTCTCCTTCATATATCTGGTGAGGGAAATTGCTTTTCATGGGCCAGTCAGGTAAGCCCAGGGCTCCTATGAGGCCATTGTTCCCCCTTCTGATGATGTTGAATTGTTTCTAGATGAAGACCACATGAGTCTCCTCCATTAAAAAAAAACAACGAGCATTGAGAGTTTTCATGGACCTACAAAGAAAAACACCAGGGCCAAAGAAATATTGTTTCAAAATGCAGGCCTTAGAACGTTGTACTTTTTGAAGCTGCCAGTCCTCAGAGCATGCTGGCGGGCGATGAAGGCCTTTTGGAAAGTTCCAAATTATTACATATTTGATTTCCAAACAAGCCGCAGGGGTATTGGATATCTCGCGCTAATGCGCGGCGGTCACATGTCGCCATCTTGGAAATTGGAATAGCCTCTTCTCGGCTTCTTTTGAAGTCGAAAGTTATTTTTTCACGTTTGGAGTGGGGCTGTTCTCGGAGGAAGCCCTAATCTGCGTGGTATTGCTGTGGCAAGCAGTATTTCAACACGACGCTCCCCAAAAAAGCGCAGTGCGTGACTCCACTAATTTGCTCGTTGTTGTTTTACCTGGTTTGTATTTTGCTGTCCCCTTTCGACCCCTGCTCTCTCTCTCTCTCTCGTTCTCGCTCTCGCTCTGTCTCTCTCTCTCGCTCTGTCTTGCTCTCTGACTCGCTCTCTCTCTTGCCTTCTCTCTCGCTTTCTCTCTCTTTCGCTCTCTCTCTCTCTCTCTCGCTCTCTCTCTCTCTCTCTTTCTCTTTCTTGTTTTCTTCCCCTGGGAGAGGGCCGTTTTCTAAGCCTGGTTGGACTGGCCCCGAGGCGGTTTCCCATCCAAAGATGTTCATTGTGCCGCGGGGTTGATACTGACGACAGATATGCTACATCTCTTCTTGTCTATTGCAAAATTGCTGCTTAGCTATCGAACTAAATTTATAGTTCTTCGTATTACCGCAGTCCATGATTACTACTGCAAAATAATCTTTTCCCTTTTCACACCAAGAAACTAATTTCTGTGTATGGATGTTTCCTTGGGAAGTTGCCTGTTGAGCTTACTGGCAACCCCTCACCTTCAACCCGTACCTAAGACCAGGCCCGAGTTCTCGAATCATTTTCATTAACGCTAAATCCCCACATCCTACACAGCTGCTTTTAAAAAAAAACAAAAAAAAAACGAGCATTTGGAAAATTGAGTAATAAGACACCTTGGTACTGCCAAGGTGAACTGGAGGCGGGGCTTCCATCTTCCCTCTGTCTTCCCTCTCTCTCTCTCTCTGTCTCTCTCTCTCTCTCTCTCTCTCTCTCTCTCTCTCTCTCTCTCTTTCTCTCTCTCTCTCTCTTTCTCTCCCTCTCTATCTTCCGTTTTTCCTTTCCACCCCCTCGGCCCCTCTCCGACTGTGTGTCGCTCCCATGTCCACCCTTTATGCAGCAACGGGGAGAAGCTATAACCTTCTCAATTCCTCATTGATCTGACTTAAGGTACCGGAGCTGTTTACACAGGCCTTTTCATAGACCTGGGAGGGGGAGCGTACTGAAAGCTCCCCACCACCAGCTCGTCGGCCTGTGCCGGGGCCGCTGCATGTTTGTGACCAGCGTAAGGTTTGATGCCGTGGTCCTCCGGGACTCGCTGTGGTCGCTGCAGATTAGCGCCAAATGTTGGAATGTCATGACAAAGGGGGGGAGCATTCAATACTGTATTTTGAAAAGTGATGACTGGTAGACTTTCTTTATCGGAAAGGCGTGTGGTACTTGGGCATTATCCCACATCGTTGCTACAGAAACTTTTAGGCTACAAGCGGTGAGTTGCATTATTTAGGCAATCTGCAACTGAAGGAGAATGTTCTTAATGAGTGTTGGCAAAACATGACATTAAGTCTCCAACTCTACCATCTCTTTTCTTTCTCTCTCTCTCTCTCTTTCTTTTTCTCTTTGTTTTCTCAGAGCTGTCGGATGTGGAGCCCAATGTCTTCCTGCGGCCTTTCCTAGAAGTGGTTCGCTCGGAAGACACCACCGGACCAATCACAGGCCTGGCCCTCACCTCCGTCAACAAGTTCCTGTCCTACGGCCTCATAGGTGAGCCACAACAACAACAACAACAACAACAACATTATCCAGTTATAACAGCCTTTATATACATGTTTGTACAAACATAAATACACATTTCTGTATTTTATGTGCTTTCTGTATTGTCTTGTCCTGTATTCACAGATATTTGAAATTATATGCAAGAGAATGTTTTTATACCCCCTTTTTATTGATCCTAAAAATATAGAATGTTTAAATAATAGATTTGTAGTTGCATCACTGTTCGTTTGACCTTTACATAGAGATAGAAGGATTCCTCACCAAGACAAGACAAGAAACCATGATAGATCAATGGAAATGTCACGTGGGGTCAATATGTTTATGTTTATAAACTAACTTACTCTCAAATGTATACAAATGTGACGATAAGATTGAACTTTGCAGTAGTCGTGTGACGGTATGACAGGAAGGCCACCATTTTGAACATGGCCGTACTGTGTGTGTGTGTCAGCGCTGACTCCCGATCCATTAGCTGTGAATGATTCATACCAGGAATGGCAAGAATGACGAGTTCTCATCAGCGATGCGTAAATAGACTGCTTTTGCCGTGTAAATACCGCAGCTCCGTCCTCGCTCGCCTCATCATGGAAAAATGGCCGGCCTAGGCCAGTTAGCCGGAGTGTGAAACAAGCGCGCATCAACAGATGTTAGTCTAAACAGCGCGCTGTGGAATAAATGTTACGTCCCCTGTCAAAACAGCTGCAGCCATTTCTAATCTAAATAAGCTCTGTCCTGACTTTGAGTAACACCATCTTGAATATGTCAAATAGGCTGGAATGGGCTGATGATTTAAGGCCAAACTTCTGGTTTTAAAATTCGTGAGTGAAGCATAACACATTTTAGCAATTAATGTCTTCATGGTTTCTGGTGGTCTAAATTGCAGCCTACCTAAATTGACTCTATCCCATCAAACCTAGGATTACCTGAATAAAATGGTGCGTATGGCACAGGCACACACACACACACACACACACACACACACACACACACACACACACGCACGCACACGTATATCTGCACAGATCTCCTCACAAATCTCTCCCTTTCTCCCAGAGCCCGTGTCTGTCACTCCAAAATCAGACGCTTGCTTCCTTAATCCTCTACTCGTCTACTACCCCCCGCCCCCCCACCCCAATCCCACCTCTGAATCTCATCACCGCGGTTCAAAAGGGACGGGTAACCATGGCGATCGGCCCCGAAGACAGCGGTGCCCCGCTCGCCGAGCAGCGGAATGATGAGGGAGAGATGACAACAGTATCACGCCGGTCGTCTGGATCCGACCGGTGTTGCTCCGAGACGCTCCCGTAGCTTGTTAACCTCTGCGGGCCGCAGGGGGATACAGGAAGTAGACCTGCGCGCCTCTAATTAGGACATGTATCCTGAAGTCAGGACCATAGGCACCTCATGCATAAACTAGAAATCCTTGGGAGAACATAGGAGATAAATCTCTGTCAGCTCAACATTGGCTTCTGTTCCATAGGTAGGTTTCGGTAGAGAACAGGCTGAAGATGTGTGTGTGTGTGTGTATATATATATATATATATATATATATATATATGCTCTCTCGGCATTACACGTGGGTGCCTAAGTAGCAGCTTTACGAGGAATACATCTGTGGGAATACTGACGGAGACGTCTGTGAGCTGCGTGTGTAAGAAGTGGCGAGGCACCTTTGTGAGTAGGTGGTCAAGGCCCTTAAAATGGTCAACCGTCGGGTCAGATATATTCATTTGATCCTGGCGGCCTCTAGGAGTTTGTTTTCCAAATCAGTCCCTGTCAATTTATACATGCAAGGTTGTACTAAAATGTTGATATTTAAAGTTTTTGGTCCGATGATCTTCTTATTGTAGTAATGTGGTGTATCTGAGAAATATGAGGCTGATGTCATGGAGAACCGACCACCGAGGCAATTGTTTGTATTCTTGATTATAAGATCGCTCTTTTACCAATACTTTCATATTGGTCCTAGATTGTAGAGATAGAGCGATGGCCTCTGCAACACTAGTGCATTTTTTTGACTGTTTTCAACTCTGTTTTTATATACGAGGTGTTTTATATGATGAAATGAAAAAAAAAACGACGGTCTGTCTAAATCCAATACTCTGATTGGCTCCGTAACAACGTCCAGCGGTGAGAAAATAGGATGCTTTATCATATGTAGTTTTTTCTTTTTTTAGACTTCATAATTTTATAATTTTGGTCAAAAGTGCAGTGGTGAATATATCCTCAACACAGTTATGGTCTATTTTATTTGTAAATAAAAGATACGATATATGAGTGTGGAAGTGAGAAGAAACTTTGGTAAATGAATAATACTAGGGGGACCACACAAGGCACTGATCCTGTCAAATACTGCCATCCGCTGGCTGTAAAAATAACCATGAGCCAGTCTTCAACAGGACAATAAAGGCTGCGTTTTACTCTGGTAGCATAGACGGGGAAATCTATGAGGAGATTTTGTCAGCCCCCCCCAAAAAGCTAATTAATTTAGCCTCTATTGCATATCCCATTTCTGTAAGAAAAAAAGAAAGGATTTCCAAAGCTCCTCAAAGTAGGTAAAAAGTTAGGTGTTTTGTGAAAGTACTATACTACAGACCTCATATCGGGTCGTTTTAGCATGTCGTCTTATCACACAAAATCAATGTAGAAGTTTTACATAGCTGTGTGGAAGTGATCTCCCCGGTTGCATGTAAAATAGTTCCACGACCTGTCAGGGCCTCCACTATACATCTCTGCTAAAAGCTCCATCGCTATTAGCCCCCCCCCCCTCCCCGTGTTTACACACAGGACATCAATATCCCCGTCTTAGTCTTAGCCTCTCAGCAGAACCACAGCAGGCAGTCCTGTTCCTCTTTATCCCCAGTGTCACTCTTAATACGCTCCCCCTTCTCTCTCTCTGTGTGTGTGTGTGTGTGTGTGTCACCCCTAACATGTTCCCCCTTTGTGTTTATCCCTTTGTACCGTTTCATTTAGCCCCCCCCCCCCTCCCCCCCTTCTCTCTGCTCTCCCTCTTTGCTCTTTTGCTTTGGGTGGTCTGCAAAGGGCAGAAAGGAGAAGAGGGAAATCCCTCCCTCGCTCCATCATACACACGTATGCGCCGATTCTCTCACACACACTCACACACACACACACACGGACACACACCACCCCTCGTTTGCCCATTTCATTTAGCGAGAGCTAATTCCTCTCAATCTGTGGCCTGAGGTCTGCTGGCACAGAGGGAGGCCCGGGGCCTTAAGCTCTCAGCACTGACAGATCTCTCTCCTCTTTCTCGCCGCGCTCCTCTTTCCTCTGGCCTCTCAGCCCTGCCAAGTCGCCCCCCCCTTCGCCCCGCGTTACGAGACACACGGTCTCTAACTTCTCCGTGGGCTCAGAGAGCCTTAGGCACGGCCATCAGAGAGGAGCTAGCTCTAGCTGCCACAGTTTGTCCGTTTATGTCTTTTAAAGGTGTTTTAATAGTTAAATACTTTTTGGTTTTGATTTTAGTTGGCTCTGATTTGAACATACAGATGTATTTTTATAAAAAAAAAAAATGTTTTACTTTGAAACTCGCCACTCCCAAGAAAGTATAAGTAAACGCTGTGGAAAGTTTGTGGAAGGTGATCTAGTGCCGTTCACAAAGCTGAGCAGGTGAGCAAGCTCTTAGGCCGGTCTCTTTGTTTGGTTTGTTCAGATGTATCGGTCTTTGTGCAGAGCTGGACCCTGAAACATTCTTTTTCTCTCCACGTGGAGCCCTTCAAACCTTTCTGTTTGCTACTTGACTGTACTCGGCCATTCTTTGATTCTGGGACAAGACTTTTTTCAAAACCTCTTTACATGACAGCAGTTCTTAAGACACACACACACACACACACACACACACACACAGGCTGTCTCTTTCTCTCTCTTGGCCGTGTTATTCTAACAATGGCCCTCCTATCTGCAGACTGTGCCAGGACGAGGATTAGTGTTTTATATCACTTCAGACATTCTGCTGAATCCTCTCATGGCTCCAGTTTCGCTTTGTTGATGAGATGTTTTCAGCACAACTTCCACACTTGTTGTCGCCTCGCTCTCCTGAGGGACGCTGTCCTTACTCTGTTTCACCGTGCATCTGGACTTTTACTTCAAGTTTCAGATGATGCCATTTCTTCTTCACACTTTTTTCTTTGACTCCTCGCCAGATTCCAGACTGTCCTCAGCACAACTCACGCTTGCTAATTAAATGTCTGAAAAAAGAAACAAGTTGAATGAACTGAATGACTGCAAAGCCTATTCAACCTCTCTTAATTTGTCCAATGAGAGTGATGGCCATTAAAGCAAATACAGGTAGAGCCCTAAACCGGCATCAGCATTCTTTCCCTCCCCTCCCAAAAAAATCTAAAACCTGTTGTCTTTGCTGCCAGCCTGGAATGCATGAGTACGTTACAGCTTCACCTGAAAAGCACAGCCTCCGCCCTGGCTAACAACCATTACCACCCCGCTCTCCCCCTGCACCCCCCCTCCGCACACACACACACACACACACACACACACACACACACACACACACTCTCTCTCTTCCCACAGCCGCTGTGTTCCTGTTAGGTAATTAATTGCCGCTCCGCAAGGCGATAGGAAAAGTAAAACAGGCTGGCTCCAGGGCAGCTATCTGGCCGGCGCTCGGGTTTCAAAAACACTGGCTTCCGTTGCCCTGGCAGCCACTTTGCCCCAACCTTCCCTCCACAAAAGGCCACATCTGGTGATTAGATCTCGGGCTTTGAAGGACCTTCTGGTTGGGCCCTAATAGATTGGCCGCCCTGCGCCGTGTGTGTGTGTGTGTGTGTGTGTGTGTGGGATCACTCGGTTGTAGGGTTAATGAGACTTGACGAGAGGGTCATATTACTGTAGCTCCGTGTCTTCACATTGAAATAGCTATCCGTGGATTTTCATTTGGGAGTTTATATTACTTTTTATGATATGGAAAATGGGTGCCATTTATTCTATAAAGGATATTAGGGTACAATTGTTTTTTCTAAAATGAAAAAGAAAGTGTACAAAATGTTTCTTAAACATGTTTAGCTGAATATGACAACGCGGTACTAGTAACTTCTCTGACCTCAAACTATACTGCGCTTAGTCTAACCTCCTTACTGGAGACGACGTGACACTTTCTTTAAGCGGTCGTTTCCAACACTTGGGGTGAAACTATATTCCTCCAAACCAAGTAGAAGGTTGTTCGTTGTGGGAAAGGCAACTTTAAACGTGGCGTTGCTTTCACCCGCACAGATTGCCTGGAGTAAGTAACCTGTAGTAGTACTACATGAAGTTATATTACGACATGATACAATAACATCACGTCCTCTTTTAGACGCTAACCATGAAGTGGCGGCGGAGGCCATCGAAAACATGGCGGACGCCGTGACACACGCCAGATTCGTGGGCACAGACCCCGCCAGTGACGAAGTGGTGCTCATGAAGATCCTACAGGTATGGAAAGAAAATCATACCACTAACACCTTATTCAACATAAAGACTAGGTCCATGAAGATCCTACAAGAATGGAAATCCTCAATAATAGAAATAAAACCACTAACACATTATTAAACATAAGACTAGGTTCATGAAGATCCTACAGGTATGGAGAGCCTCTGAACTAATACCACTAACACATTATTCAACATAACAATGTAGAGGTTTGTTGTTGAGATCGCACTGTAAGATGGAGGAGTGAATCGATGGAGGAAGGAAAGCAGAGAGGTCTGAGACTGCAAAGCCAGCACACGCTAGAATTTGACTCGACGCTTTGAATAGTTTATATCATTTGCATGGCGTGTTAGTGCTGTATCCTGTTGTTCCATTCCTCTGCAGTGTATTTAAACCCAACGTGTGTTGCTGTTCAAAGGCCGACACCCTTACAGTTGCCTTTTGGTTACTGTTTAACACGGCGCGTGTGTGTGTGTGTGTGTGTGTGTGTGTGTGTGTGTGTGTGTGTGTGTGTGTGTGTGTGTGTGTGTGTGTGTGTGTGTGTGTGTGTGTGTGTGTGTGTGTGTGTGTGTGTGTGTGTGTGTGTGTGTGTGTGTGTCGCGCGCGCGCGCGCGCGCGCGCGCGCGCGCGCGCGGTGTGTGAAATGCATGCGTGCGTTCCGCATCTGCTTCGAAATGCGCCTGAGTGGTGAGTGCTCCTCGTCTCGGCCACGTCGCGCCCTAAAGATTCACCTCGGCATCCATGCGCTCTCAGTCGTGCGTCCCCCCATCTTTGTCTAAAAGACTGAGATATTCGTATTCATGTGATTCAGAAACAACAATGTGTTGGCAGGTCCTGAGGTTTGTGTACCCCTGAGCACACCTCACCAACGAGTCGGTGTGTGAAATCATGCAGTCTTGTTTCCGCATCTGCTTCGAAATGCGCCTGAGTGGTGAGTCTCCTCGTCTCTCGGCCACGTCACCCCTAAATATTCACCTCGGCATCCATGGCTCTCAGTCCCGTCCCCCCGTCTTTGTCTAAAAGACTGAGATATTGTATTCATGTGATTCAGAAACAACAATGTGTTTCCTGTTGTTTGTGTACCCCTGTGTATCCCACAGTGGGTCTCTACAATAAGATATGAGCTCCGCTCTCTAGCTCCAACACCCACTCCACACACACACACACACACACACACACACACACACACACCCGCCCATCCATACATCCCTTTAGCCTGGCGTGTTTAGTTTGGATTCCACCCTCTCTCTCTCCCCCAGCTTTCTCGAACACACACTGTGTTCCTCAGCTGTGCTTTAATAAGACCCCCCCCCCCCCCCCCCCCCCTAATCCTTCACAAACAGAGGTGGACGTGTGCGTGTGTGTGTGCCCCCCACACACACACACACACACACACACACACACACACACACATTGTGTGTGTGTGTGTGTGTGTGGGGGGGGGGGGGGGGGCACCTGGCGTGTTTTTTGGATTCCACCCTCTCTCTTAATTTACAGATTACCTGAGGAAGTCAGCCGAACACACACTGGTGGACATGGTGCAGCTGCTGTTCTCCAGGTAAAGGCAGCTGGAACCATTTGACTTATTATTCTTTTGAGAAATGGAAACTATGCATTAGAAACGGTGGACCTCAGTAGAGAAGGTAGCTCTGAATTGAAGTCCGGGCTACAGCATTTCCCCCCCATAGCCTTTCGGAGGAAACGGAACGGCAGCCATCTTCACCATTTGACCTGCCTACCAGTCAACCAATGCGTCACAGGTTCATTAATAAAACTCCGCCTTTGCATACGGAGGTCACTGAGGTCAGAGATGTACTAATGCCATGACATGATTTCCTGCTCTGGCATTTGCATTAAAGGCCCCAGCTCTTCCTCTCCTGCCTGCCTGCCTGGCTGCCTGGCTGCCTGCCTGCCTGCCTGCCTGCCTGGCTGCCTGGCTGCCTGCCTCCCCCCTCCCCTGCTATTAGTCTGCCAGTCACATCCAGGCACCGACAAGACAGATGAGCCAATCCATATCCCAGACTGTATGATCTGCATATAGATGAAGACGGTCTACCTTTACAGCGTAACGCTGCGCCCAGCACACACACACACACACACACATACATAGAGAGAGAGAGAGGGAGGAAGGGAAGGGGAGAGGGGGGTAAATTAGCATAGTCAGTAATCCCAGACAGAAATGATGAGAAATCAGCCGCTATGTAGGCAATGGTCTCCTCAAGCTGCTAACTGCACCCCCCTCGTCCCCCGTCCCTCCCCCCGTCCCCCGTCCCTCCCCCCCTTCCACTCGTCCGTCCATCCGTCTACAAGAACAAATAGAACTCACTGCAAAGTCCCGGTCTAATTCCCTCTGCCTCTGAGGCTAAAGGGCCTCACCTGAGGCCATTCCATGCAGTGTTTGTGGCCAAACCGTCCTCTTTGCTTCCGGTCGCGTGTCCTGTTGTTTGATGACAGGGTAACGGGCATGTCTCCTGTGTGGTCGCCACGGCATTCTCCTCCGTGGTCGCCATGGCATTCCCGCGCCTGTCTCTCTGCCGCTGCGGAGACGCTGTCTTCCAGCACCTCGTTAACGTATGCTTAACAGGGCGGTTCATGGCACAGACTTAGAAATAGAAAAGTATGACAGCCATGGCAGTAAAAGAGGCATCCCTGTTTGTTGAGTGATGTATATTTAGGTGAGCGCTTTAAAAGCATGCTCCTCTCTCTCTGCTTCTCTCTCCTCTCTCTCTCTCTCTCTGTCCCTCTCTCTCTCTGTCCCTCTCTCTCTCTCTCTTTCTGTCTCTGTTTCTCTCTCTCGCTTGTTCATTCTCTTTATCTCGTTCTCTCTCTCCCTTCCATTTTCCCCCCTTTTCTCTTTCAATCTGTCCTTCTCTTTTATCTACATATCTTTCTCTTATTCTACCTCTCTCAGTCTCTCTCTTACTCTCTTTCCTATTTTATGCCACACACACACACACATACACATTTTGTCCATGTTGTTACTGGGCAGCCCGAGCCTGCCCCCCCACTTGTACAGGGGGGCCTCTATAACAGGCGTGAGAGGGTGTTGGCGGTCCCCCGCACCACCCCACCCGACCCCACACCCTTCCTTAGACGAAGAGTAATGAGGAGCAGTTTCTCTGAGTCCTCAGGAGGAGGAGGAGGAGGAGGAGGAGGAGGAGGAGGAGGCTTAGATTGGCTGCTGAAAGCATTAGGCATGTTAATCTGTTGGACCCACAGATCATCCAATAATCGAGCTCGCAAGACAACACTCTATTAAGGCAGAGTTAACGTCAGGGGCTCTGTACATACGGTGTGTGTGAGTGTGTGTGTGTGTGTGTGTGTGCGTGTCGGCTACTCGCATCTCATTTGCCTTCCAAAGCTGAAGTGTCCACAAAAGCCAGAAGTTACACACACACACACACACACACACACACACACGCACACACACACACGGCTGTGATGACTAGAGAACATTGGCCAACACCGCTCATCTCCCAAAAGCCACGGAATTCATTTGAGGCCGAGAATGAAGACGTTAGAGCTCTGCGTGACACATTGGCCCCCGACAACCTCGCACATTAGATGCATTGTTCCCTCTCTAAGCTTGACTGACAGTTTGTGCTATGCGGGGTTATTGTAGAACCTTCCCGTCCGATTCCCACTGTTCCGTACTAGAACGTAGACATTGGAGGTTCTATTTGAGTAATGCCTATTTCTGTTATCGTTCAAAGTAGGTGTTGTTTGTGTGTGTAGTGTATGGCCTCTTTGAAATAAACTACCATAGTGCTAATCAAAACAAATTGTGCCTTTTTAAAAACAACAAAACAGCCTGGTTAGAGAGATCAGATTTCTTGTCGCCACATTGTGGTTGACTAAAGAACTACCTTGAATCGAGGACTGTATCTCGTGAGGAGAAATGTAGTTAGTGTGATGTTATGGAAAGTAATGGGGCCACATGGCTCCTTCATATAAGAAATAGGAAACTGTTGCTCCCCGATACACAAAGTACACGAAGACGTTGTCCAGATTCGATGCTAATCTTGGGTTTTGTTTTGTTTGTCAACAGACTGCCCCAGTTCAAGGAAGAAGCCAAGAGTTTTGTAGGCACTAACATGAAGAAGGTAATCTGAGTGAGATGTTGA
Organism: Galaxias olidus; assembly: GCA_026901105.3. Taxonomy (NCBI): domain Eukaryota; kingdom Metazoa; phylum Chordata; class Actinopteri; order Galaxiiformes; family Galaxiidae; genus Galaxias; species Galaxias olidus. The sequence continues at coordinate 170,267 of JAPMUY010008750.1, forward strand.
ATGTCGTTTTTTTCTCCTCTTGCTTGTTCCAACTCCTCGACTGCTCTCCTTAACCCCTTCCTCTCCTCTCGGGTCCCCCTCATCCATCACTTTGCTTTCAATCTTTTTAAAAAAAAAATTAATGTTGCTTTATTATTCATGAGCGTTAAGGGCTAGTAAAACAGGCATTTGTTTTGGGGTGATCCTGCTCGTTAGGTTGTAATCAGATGAGTGACGTTGTTGGTCCCTGTGCTGATGCTCCTGGGGCTGGGCTCTATAGTATAGATAGCAGTGACACAGCTCCTTCTATTCCCGCCTGGCACGGGTTCTGGCACGGGTTCTGTTCCTTGATGTCCACGTTTACATGCCTTCTCCGGTCAGGTTTCTCCCTCCGTTTCAACTGCACATTTTTCTCGCCTGTTTCCCCTCCCTGCCATCCCCAGATTCCATCGTGTATCCTGGACACACAGGATCTCATTTGTGCAGAGCAGCCTAGACACGCCAATCAGAATCACCTAAAGAGGGTGACTTGGCAAAGACACAGCGGTTGATTGGCTGTCATGCATTTGTATTGAAACTGGACAAGTGGCATGGCTTTCAGAAGAGAGAGCATGTCAGCATCCGATGTTTTGCTTTTTCCAAGACATCACTGATCTGCATATATAACAGTCGTTATCTGGACTAGTTTACAGACATTATTTGAAGGTTGCTGCTTTTGCTCTTTGCTAACTCTCGATTCATACACACTAATCCATCCAACATACACATTACGTTGAGGTTGATGACTTCAGGCTGTATGACAAATTAAGCGTGCCTTTTTTCATTTGAGATTATTCACAGCATTGCATCTTGGGGCTTTCAAAGCACAGCAAGTGGACTTTTCTGGTTTGATCCTCGAGCTCTTGAAAACCTGCCTCTTATTGACGCCTGAAGGCACGTTTTACCTTTATCTGTATGCTACCGGCATTACATCAGTCATTTAAAAACGAGGATCCCAGAAACATCTGCTTGAAGCATTTTGCCCTGATCCAAAGCAAACCCCCCCCCTTAACATATTGCTTGCCCTTCGATCTGTTGCCTGTTTGTCTCCTGCTGCTCTTCCATAAAGCAGGCCGTGACGTTGAGTCTTCCTCTGTCCACCTCCCATCCATAACCTGCCATCACCATCACCCCTCTCGCCCCCAATAAAACCCTTCCTCTGTAGGGGTTTGCATGCGGCTCTGCTTGGAGAGACCCCTTGTCAACTCTGTGTGTGTCTGTGTGTCTGTGTGTGTCTGTGTGTGTGTCTATCGCTGCTGATCACTAATCACTGGCATCTGCTCACCCTCCTTTTTTCCTGAGGCTTACAATATCTTGTGGAAAAACAAACGAGTGCAGGTAAGGAAGATGACTCTGGTGACTCGGAGGGAATAGGAACTTAGCCTTAACCATATCACATTTCTGAACCTTCCCCATCTTTTCTCTTTTTTTACTCATATGGTTTTCCTTAATTAAGAAAAGTTGTGTTTTTTTGTGTTACATATTTACAACTATAAGATACAACTAGGGGCAACATTGGGTTAAAAAAGTCTTACTCTAAATTAGATTTTTTTTAATGTGAACTTCTTTGCGACCCCACATCATAGTCAAGAAAGAGCGGAGCCACTGTACACACTTCATTGCATTTATATTTGTGACCAAGTAGCCCCCCCCCCTTTTGAACGACTGTCCTCCCTGTGTGTCTCTGCTTTGCTGCAGTTGAAAATGCGTGCGGGCGGGATGAGTGAGTCGTCCAAATGGAAGAAGCAGAAGCGCTCTCCGCGGCCCCCGCGTCACATGGTGCGGAGCGCCTCGTGCCAGATGGACACGGCCCAGTCCAGCGCCCTTAGCAACAACCTCACAGGTGACCACCTCCGCTGCACGTCCCAGCAACCCCCCCCCCGCTTTTTTTATTAGCCTTCTGCCAAACCAATGCTCGGCGAGGACTCTGTTCCTTGGCCCTTTTTATGATATACAAACTGTGCATAAGTTTTAGGCAGGGGATGCTGTTTCGAAGGCGAATGGTGTTCACACCAAATGTTGATTTGATACAGCTTTCCTTTTCCCTCACTTTGTATTTTATGAATTGATAAAAAAAACTAAAACAATTGACACATTTTTCTATTTATTTTTTTAACAATTTTTTACTTTTAACTTTAAAGACTTCACACCTGCCTAAAACTTGTGCACAGTACTGTATATTTCAATTTTTTTTTCTATTCAGCTGTTATTAGACAATTTTTATAATTCTATATAATTCTATCATGGAATGTAAGTGTTAAGAGTTTAATATATTGTTCATTTATTGTTACTTGGTTATAATTAATTATAATAAAAACATTTGTTGTGGTGAGGTCACTAACTATGTTAACCAAGTTGTTGTGGTGAGGTCACTAAATATGTTAACCAAGTTGTTGTGGTAAGGTCACTAACTATGTTAACCATGTTGTTGTGGTGAGGTCTCTAACTATGCTAACCAAGTTGTTGTGGTGAGGTCACTATGTTAACCAAGTTGTTGTAGTGAGGTCACTAACTATGTTAACCAAGTTGTTGTGGTGAGGTCACTAAGTTAACCAAGTTGTTGTGGTGAGGTCACTATGTTAACCATGTTGTTGTGGTGAGGTCACTATGTTAACCAAGTTGTTGTGGTGAGGTCACTAGGTTAACCAAGTTGTTGTGGTGAGGTCACTAACTATGTTAACCAAGTTGTTGTAGTGAGGTCACTAAGTTAACCAAGTTGTTGTGGTGAGGTCACTAAGTTAACCAAGTTGTTGTGGTGAGGTCACTAACTATGTTAACCAAGTTGTTGTAGTGAGGTCACTAGGTTAACCATGTTGTTGTGGTGAGGTCACTAACTATGTTAACCAAGTTGTTGTGGTGAGGTCACTAACTATGTTAACCAAGTTGTTGTAGTGAGGTCACTAACTATGTTAACCAAGTTGTTGTAGTGAGGTCACTAACTATGTTAACCAAGTTGTTGTGGTGAGGTCACTATGTTAACCAAGTTGTTGTGGTGAGGTCACTAAGTTAACCAAGTTGTTGTGGTGAGGTCACTAGGTTAACCATGTTGTTGTGGTGAGGTCACTAAGTTAACCAAGTTGTTGTGGTGAGGTCACTAACTATGTTAACCATGTTGTTGTGGTGAGGTCACTAACCATGTTAACCAAGTTGTTGTGGTGAGGTCACTATGTTAACCAAGTTGTTGTGGTGAGGTCACTAACCATGTTAACCAATCCCCTCAGGCTCTGTGCCGTTCGTGGAGCAGGGCAGCTCCTCCTCCATCCTCCCCATCTCGGACAGTTCTGGCTCCTCCGTCTCCAGTCCCAGCCCCACAGACAGCGGCCTGGACACCTGCTCCAAGGCCACCTCCAGGGAGGACCTGACGGACCTGGAGCTGAGCAGCTCGGCGCCCAACACCCCGGGAGCAGACCCTGGCCGGCTGGACTCCCAGGTAGAGCTGGAGGTGGTGGTGGTGGAGGTAGAGATGGTAGAGGTGGTGGTGGAGGTAGAGCTGGAGGTGGTGGTGGAGGTAGAGATGGTAGAGGTGGTGGTGGAGGTAGAGATGGTAGAGGTGGTGGTGGAGGTAGAGATGGTAGAGGTGGTGGTGGAGGTAGAGATGGTAGAGGTGGTGGTGGAGGTAGAGCTGGAGGTGGTGGTGGTGGAGGTAGAGATGGTAGAGATGGTGGTGGAGGTAGAGATGGTGGTGGTGGGTAAGACCTGGTGACTGTTATCTGAGCTTTTGGATCCTAAGCTTTCGTACAGTCAGGATGTTAAAGAAGTAGGCTGGTTCACAATTTTTGATGTTTAGCCAAAAAATAAAAACGAGATATGGAAGTAAGATTAAACATCCAACATAGTGAACTCTTAAATGTATATTCTTGATTGACGTGTGTTTAACGTGTTCTAATGGTTTTCCGTTCGCCGCCTCAGTCTGAGGGCAGGCCAGTGGAGCGGGCCGAATCGGCCTCGGTGGAGTCCATTCCAGAGGTCTTAGAAGACAGGGACTCCACGACCGAGTCCCAGTCGGACAACGCCTCGGTCCACGACATGGACTACGTCAACCCCAGAGGAGTCCGCTTCACACAGTCAACCCAGAGGGACGGTGAGAACACAGGAACACATCAGAGCACAATACAGCTCTGTGTGTATTACAGTCAACCTCTATGTATTACAATAAACCTCTGTATATATAAAAGTAAACCTCTGTGTATATGAAAATAAACCTCTGTATATATTAATTGGGGAGAGTTGTTGTGTTCCTTAGACTTTGACTCTGAGAGGTTGTTACCTCGCAGCGTGGCATGTTCACTTTCCACACTTCTTACCGAAGACAACACGACTGTGTATTATTGTTAAATACATTTCCACTCTGGTTTAGGTGCGTCAATCATCCCGTACGGCCTGCCGTGCCTGCGCGAGCTCTACCGCTTCTTAATCTCGCTCACCAACCCCCACGACCGCCACAACACGGACGCCATGATGCACATGGGCCTGCAGCTGCTGACCGTGGCCCTGGAGGCCTCCAACATGGCCCCTTACCAGTCGCTGCTGAGCCTGGTCAAAGACGAGCTCTGCCGACACCTCTTCCAGGTGCCCTGTTTGAACCGTGCGACTGTCTGTCTGTCTGCTAGCTGCTCTTTTTAGTTTAGTACATCTTTCATATGAGCTGTGGAAATGTTACCGGGGAAAACTCTAGACTAACGTCGTTGTGGAGATATCGTTGCTTTGGGTACGATACTGAATTGATCAGTTAGCCGAGTGTCATGTTCTCTGTTGTCAACTTTGAAAAGTGAGGGGGTTTGATATGTTCCTGTCGTTGTTGCAGCTTCTCAGCGTGGAGAGAATGAACCTGTACGCCGCCTCCATTCGAGCTTGCTTCCTGCTCTTTGAGAACATGCGAGGACACCTGAAGTTTCAGCTGGAGGTATCTCAAACAGTGTCTCTAGGATTTCTCTATTTTGATTCAGTTGTATTGTTTTTACACATACACCTTACAAGTAAGATCACAATCTGTCTATACAACACATCCAACCTTTTGTGGGTGGCGCAAAAATGTTGTAACATTCGTGCTCCTGGTTAACTCCAGATGTACCTGAAGAAGTTGATGGACATCATCACGTCGGAGAACATGAAGATGCCGTACGAGATGAAGGAGATGGCCCTGGAGGCTCTGGTGCAGCTGTGCCGGCTCCCCAGCTTCGTCACCGAGCTCTACATCAACTACGACTGCGACTACTACTGCTCCAACCTGTTTGAGGACCTCACCAAGCTGCTCTCCAAGGTAAGGCCAGAAGACTCCCGGACGTAAGCTGTTTGTTATTCACTGGCTGTAGTTTTTTTTGCAGTCATTATCATTGAAGACGGGTAGTTTATTTGATCAAAGTGGCCTTTGTTGGACTACAGCTCGTCGGAGCAAGAACAGCTCTGTTCAATTAACACTGAAGAATTAGTTAAAGATGGCAAGAATGACATTTAATGATGGTCTTGATTAATCAGTGAAATTAGTGAGGATGGTCTTCAAAGTATTACCATTTTTCATATGTTTTCATATGTTGTCATATGTCCCTCTTCCGTTGCCGTCACAGAATGCCTTCCCCGTGTCTGGGCAGCTCTACACAACCCATCTCCTCTCCCTGGAGGCACTGCTGACCGTGATTGACAGCACGGAGGCCCACTGCCAGGCCAAGGTGCTGAACAGCAGCGGTCAGCAGGACGAATCCAACACGGTGCTGGCCGAAGGGGAGGGATCCACCGTCGACAGCACGGACACCACTACAGGTATTCCTGCAGCCTTCGTGCTGAACTTTTTTTGTCGCTTGACTTAACCGCAAGCCTTTGGAAATAGTGAACTTTTCTAAGGTTTAGAAATGTTGTGTTGCATTCAAATATGTATACACGGTAGCCGTTGCTAAGGATGTCACCTTATCCTCTGTAGAAGGCAGCAGGATGGGGAGCGGTGCCAACGGGCAGGGTGTTCTAGGAGTTAACAGTTCCCCCATCGGCCCGCCCACCAGCGGCCATCTCATGGCAGAGAGGATGAAGCTGGGCCGTCAAGACATGGAAGAGACCGAAATGGGTGCGTAGGACCTTCACTCAAACACAAACAACGCTAACTCTCCTTAAGAACATAGTGTGTAGGACCTTCATTCAAACACAAACAACGCAATCGCTCCTTAAGAACATAGTGTGTGGGACCTTCATTCAAACACAAACAACGCTAGCTCTCCTTAAGAGCATAGTGTGTAGGACCTTCATTCAAACACAAACAACGCTAGCTCTCCTTAAGAGCATAGTGTGTAGGACCTTCATTCAAACACAAACAACGCTAGCTCTCCTTAAGAGCATAGTGTGTAGGACCTTCATTCAAACACAAACAACGCTAGCTCTCCTTAAGAACATAGTGTGTAGGACCTTTATTCAAACACAAACAACGCTAGCTCTCCTTAAGAACATAGTGTGTAGGACCTTCATTCAGACACAAACAACGCTAGCTCTCCTTAAGAACATAGTGTGTAGGACCTTCATTCAAACACAAACGACGTTATCGCTCCTTAGAACATAGCCAATATTTTGGTCGTGTGTCAAGCTTTATAAAAAAAAAAAGAAACCAATGGATAAAACCTTTTCAACTTCTTTTTATTTATTTTTTAATAGCTGAGAAGACCGTAGCTAAGAAGCCAGAGCGTTTCTCATCATTTTTACCGGGCACCCAGGAGCTAATGGACATCAAAACCAAGAAGAAGGTTTGTAGAACATTTGAATACAAAAAAATACATATATATAATACTTTATACTTTTGTCATCAGTCAATTAAGGTGTCACAAGTACTATTCATCGGTTACACCAGGTATACTGTACGCACACAAATATTCAGGATCTCTGAGAAAAAATTATAAAAATCTCGGTACTTTGTGTCAAACGCATCTCAAGTTTGATTTGAATTCTCTGTCCTGTCACGGCTCCAGCTTTTAATCACGGGCACAGAGCAGTTCAACCAGAAGCCTAAGAAGGGCATCCAGTTCCTCCAGGAGAAGGGCCTCCTCATGAACCCCATGGACAACAACCAGGTGGCCCAGTGGCTCCGGGAGAACCCGCGGCTGGACAAGAAGATGATCGGAGAGTTCATCAGCGACCGCAAACACATGGACCTGCTCGACAGCTTTGTCAAGTAAGAGCGATGTCAGAGTTTGATTGACAGCTTTGTCAAGTAAGGGCAATGTAGGAGTTTGACTGACAGCTTTGTCAAGTAAGGGCGATGTAGGAGTTTGACTGCCAGCTTTGTCAAGCAATGCCAATGTAGAAGTTTGATTGACAGCTTTGTCAAGTAAGGGGTGACGTAGGAGTTTTATCGACAGCTTCGTAAAGTAAAGGCGATGTTGGAGTTTGATTGACAGCTTTGTCAAGTAAGGGCGATGTAGGAGTTTGATTGACAGCTTTGTCAAGTAAGGGGTGACGTAGGAGTTTGATTGACAGCTTTGTCAAATAAAGGCGATGTTGGAGTTTGATTATTAGCTTTGTGAAGTCAGGGTGATATAGGAGTTTGACTGTCATACGTGTGTATTGATTTGAATGTGTCAGCTCTTTTTTAACAATGTGCTATTTAAGATCAGTGCCATCCTGATGTAGAGACAGCATCACACACTAGATTGAGGATGGTGGCTGTGAGATAATTTTATTAAAAGTGCTTTTATCTCAATTTAAAACTAAAGCGCTTACCAAATTATCATTTTTTGAATTATGTGTCTAAATTGATAAAATCATACTGTTTTTAATTGGATCTTAAAATACATCTTTTTAGATCAACATTTCAAACTTTGATGTTCAACACGAGTCCCAGCTCTGCTAAATAGACACGCTTCTTCAGTCACACACTCATCCTCATGAATATCCAAAGGCATACGTGTTAAAAGGGGACTGGAAACAGAGACACCTCTAGTATCTAAACAGACGATAACAATATTAGACGCAATTTCTTTGTCACGTTTGATATTTACACTCAGTCAATTAGTATTCTGGCTGTGAAATTGGACGTATTTGATCCAATTTAAGGGAGTAAATCTTTAAATGTTTCTTTGTCTCTTCCTGTGACGCAGCACGTTCACATTCCAGGGGCTCCGTATGGACGAGGCTCTGCGTCTGTACCTGGAGGCCTTCAGGCTGCCCGGAGAGGCGCCCGTCATCCACAGACTCCTGGAGACCTTCACCGACACCTGGCATGTAAGGGTCACGGCGCGCGGCCACACACACTCTCTTTAATAAAGAGGAAGGGGAAACAAGCAGGGAGGACAAAACGAGCTGTTTCTCTTCTCAACGGAAAAGCACGTACCCGGTCAGAACGAACGAGCTGCAAACACTGGTCTAATATTACAGCCGAACATTCAGTCATAAACACACACACACACACACACACACACACTCTCGCTCTCTCTCTCTCTCTCTCTCTCTCTCTCTCTCTCTCTCTCTCTCTCTCTCTCTCTCTCTCTCTCTCTCTCTCTCTCTCTCTCTCTCTCTCTCTTTCCTTCTCTCTCTCTCTCCCTCCCTCTCTCCTTCCATGACCACGCAGCAGTCCAGCCCCAGACCCCCGCTGTCCCTACGGTGGTGTAATTACATCCCACGGAGCGGCCCCAGATATGAATCGAGGACAGTCACATCAGTCACTCGGGCGGTTAAGCCGGGAGGGGAATGACCTAACAGGCCGGCGTGCTCCCATCTCTCCCCTCGCTGCCTGCCTGCCTGCCTGCCTGCCTGCCTGCCTGCCTGCCTGCCTGCCTGCCTGCCTGCCTGCCTGCCTGCCTGCCCGCCCGCCCGCCCGCCCGCCCGCCCGCCTGCCCGCCCGCCCGCCTGCCCGCCCGCCTGCCTGCCAAGGTGGCCAACTCAGCAGGTTGCCCGGGGGTGGGGGGGGCTTTGCCTCGCCTCAAAATAACAGAATAGGTCTGCGTGACCTGGAAACTATTCCCAGTAATGTCCTTTTCTTAGGCCACTACATGCACACATGGTCGCACACTCGCGCGCAGAGCTTCCGTGTATGAGTGCGCGTGTGTTCTTATGATACGCGAGGGGGTTTTCCCCTTTCTCTAAGGTCAACAGGACCAAATGGGGAGGGAGGTGGGGTTGTGTTGGTCTTGATTCTGAGCGGATGGATACAGTTTTCCTAAAACGGACTTCTATCATTTATCTTTGTGTTCTGTCACAGTTTTCCTAAAACGCACTTCTATCATTTCTCTTTGTGTTCTGTCCTGGTGTGTGTAGAAAGTTAACGGCTCCCCCTTTGTGACGAATGACGCTGGCTTTGCGCTGGCCTACGCCGTCATCATGCTGAACACGGACCAGCACAACAACAATGTCCGCAAGCAGAGCATCCCCATGACTTTAGAGGTGAGAGCACACACACACACACACACACACACACACACACACACACACACACCTTAATCTTCAAAATAAGAACCACCCACACACACACCTGGGTGAGGAGACTGGTGGCTGTTCAGAGAGCCAACAGCTGACTCACTGTAAAACCCGATGAGTTAGTTCAACTCAAACTGTTTGAGGAAACCGATTGCCTTAAACCATTTAAGTTTATTAACTCAAACAATTCAAGCATAACAAATGATCTGACATAAGTATAAGTAACTCAAATATGTTTTGTTATGGTAACTTGGGTAAATAAAGCTAATAGTACTAATTTAAGTCAGTTCATTGAACTTAAAACTATGAAGTATTTTGAACTCATATGTAGCATTTTTTTCAAACTTATTAAAATGTGTTAATTGAATTTATCTGAATTAAGTAAGACTAACTTAAATGCATCTTGTTTAGACCAATGCTACCACTTAAGTTTCGTTAACTTAGTTTTCTTCCACTAAAGCAAATTATTACATTCTAGTTGTGACAACTTCAAACTTTGTTGTGGCTACTCAATTCATTTGAGGAAACCGATTGCCTTAAACCTTTTAAGTTGACTTACCACAATATAAAACACACATGTCTGCCACAACTTAAACAGTTTATTTAGTTGAATGCTGAACACTCATGAAAAATAGATAACATTTCAATGTTCAAAGCTCTCTTAAGAAAGTTTACTTTAGTTTTTCTTTAACATATTTTTTAAAGAAAAAATACCAACATCAACGTTCAGACTTCAAAGTTCAGTTGTTTTCACCCTCACATCACCATCAGTATATGCAGCCTTAGATCTAAAAATAACAAAATTACCCTTTTAGCCCAATTTGTCTTTATAGTTCACTTCCAAAATATGGTTTGATGATGTTTTGATAGCTTTGTCCAATGGAGTTACAATGTCCATAAATATATAAAATTAAGCTGGTGAATACAATGGCATACACATTTCTATGTTGGAAAAACAGAAAATTAGACAACTTGGTAAAATAAATAAAAATCTGTGTAATGCGGAAAGTGTATATACAGCAAAGAACAATGCAGACACGCTTTGTAGTAAAAACTAAGAAATCAAACTACATCTCCCTATCAAGCGATGTGCACAGTGCCTGTTTGAACACAAAAATCAGAACTGAAAACAGTCTTTGGCACTTTCAGACACTGCTGACCTTCAACAACAAAACCTGTTAACAACTTAACTCAAGCTCATTTCTCAAGGCCTGTAACTTAGGTTTGAGCTGCTTTCTCCCATCATCAAGGTTTAAGAGGACAACCTGGATGAACTCAAAGAAGCCACTTAGCTTCTCAGGGTAGCTCAAATGGAGAGCATAGATCAGTCCAAACAAAACCACCAGTGAATCTGTCCAAGATCTGAGAGACATTACAACCTGATCCTCAAGGATGATTGACACGTGGTGAGTTTCAAAGGGAACTCCTGTAGGCACCTCGTCATTGACCACTGCCACCAGAGCCACTGCTCCCTCCTGGGTTGCCTCCAACTTATCCTGAAAAGGAAATGCATGTTCAGTGTGAGTAAGTGTAATTGTACAAATCATCAAGCTAATAAAAAGGCTAATGATGTAAAAGAAAACATCATTATTACACCATAGCTTCCAGAATGTTATATGCAAGTAGAAACAATATCAAAAAAGGCGAATGTGTAAGCTTAAGCAAAGAAATGCTGGGCCTTAATTTCATGTATCTGTTCTGCAATGTGGTGTTTCACTGTACCATGCTGTAAAAGATAATTTAAGCAGATTATTACCCTCAATTTGTACTTCCATATAATTAGGGGAGAGTTCTAGTCTGGGTCTTCACTTTTTACCGATGTTTAACTCAAGAATAGAAAATGTGATGCCTCTTATTTAAAATTTGACTTGACACTTACTTGACCTAAGTAAAAATTATCATTAAGTGGAAGGATCTAGCATCCTTGAAAATCTCTGTAGCACTAGACAGCAAAAATTAAGTAATGTAGAGTGCTCTAAAGGAAGCCAACAGGGCACACAGTAGAAGGCAGTTTGTAATTTTTATGTTCAACAGTGATTTCGCTTTACAAAATAGATGACGGTATTGAGCTATGAATATGTGGAAAAAAAAGAATACAAAACACCTTGCAGGTTTTGAAGACCTCTGATGAATCCTCCTTTAAGTACAGCGGTAGGCCGGCCAGGGCTGCTGTTCTGGCTGCACTGATGTTGTTCTTGTCCTGTTGCACAAAGACCAGGTGTGCAAAGGGGGATGTTAGGGTCCACTGTTCACATTCAACGTCTTTGTAATGCATTAAAAATATTTTTACCTGTTCTTCATATGCCATCAAAACTTCTCCCATCTTCTCACCGAAACTTCCAGTCTTCCTCTTCTTGTAGAGCTTCAGCAGCTGAGGTGTATATTTGTCAAGTGCAGCAAAGAAGGAAAATGGTAGATTTTGATTGGTGACCCTGTGGAATTCACTGTAGAGCTGCATTTAAAACAAAAGCACAAGTTATAAAGATGAACTGGCATGTACTGTAAGTCATGTAAGCTTGTAAGGGGAAAAACTGAATTTTCTGACAAATAGACATACCATATTAAACTACTCAATGCTACGCTCTTTATCCAGATCAAGCAACGCTACAATGCTGACTTCGACAATATGTGTCTTTTAAATTTTTACTCACTTGGGCTTCACAAAAGAGTGCAGGCCATCTGTCTTTTAGTTCGGCAATGGGAGGAGCTAAATTCACAATTTCTTCACGCCTGAGTGCAAAGGTGCGCTGCATATGTTGTTGGATGAGAATCATGTCTCTTTCCATTGATGTTTTCTTGAACTGCTCCAACATCTCAAGCCTTTGGGTCTCCAATGTGTCCTTATTTTCTCCATGAGGATAATTGGGAAGGAAGTTGACTTCCCCTCTTCTGGGTCTTTTAATGTTGGCCCTGGAAACTGCACCCCCTGGATTGGTCCTGCTGCGCTTTCCTGCATTCACAGCCACATCCTTTATGCCAGCCCTGCTCAGTTTGGTTCTGTAGTTGCCCATTTTGAAGCGCAGGCTGTTCATCCAACCATCATACCCTGTTTTGGAACCGTTTTCTTGCAAACAGGGGTGTTTGCTCACCAGAGCCTCTGCAGCCTTGCCAATCTGTTTGCTACTAGGATATGCTTTATGCTTGTAAATTTCAGCAGCCATTACATCCAGTATGTTGTGTTTTTGATCCCTGGTCAACCTGACAGTTTCCCCCTCTTTCGCATATGCAGAGTTGCCCCCTCTTAGAGCATACTCCACCTCGTATGAGAATGTTGGAACAACAAAGATCTCTGGCCATCGGCAAAGACGCTCTGGTGAATCTGTGTTATCCGACAGTAATACTGTGTCATCTGTGCTGGTTGAACTCAGATCTGACTCAATAAATCTAACTATCTTAATGGTTGCCTTGGATGGTAGGTCCTCTATGTTGACTAAATTGCATAGGGCATTGTCAAACTCTGGATCTTTAAACTGAAGGCGAAAGTCAAAGGTCACGTTCAGCTTGTTTCTCACCTCAAATATGAGGGCATTTACAGTCTCAGGACGACAGGGCAAAATAAGCCGCTCAGCGTTCACATCATCAAGGATGACCCTTAGTTTCAGAACATCAGTCGCTTCCATTTACACTGTTGGGAAACCTGTAACATAAAAAACAAAGGGCTATTCCAGGTGCTGGCACTGTTTCACTAGCCGTCTAGACCACCCACACATATCAGTACATCATCTAATTCATTATTATTTGACCTAAACCTTACATTGGGGTCTGAGCGCATTCTTGGTGTAGTGCAGCATTCTAAGATGCACACAAAGTTACCATGCAACCACTGTACACAGCTAATTAGCTACAGCATTTAAGGAAAAGTTTGATATTTTGGGAAATACGCTTATTTGCCTAGAGTTAGATGTTCAGATTGATACCACTCTCATGTCTGTACAGTGAAGCCAACAGCTGGTTATCTTAGCTTAGCATAAGACTATAAACAGATGGATTTTGTTACCTTTGGACAGAGCCAGGCTAGCTGTTTTCCCCCGTTTCTAGTCTTTATGCTAAGCAAAGCTAACCAGCTGCTGGCTGTAGCTTCATATTTACCATACAGACATGAGTGGTATAAATCTGAGCATCTAACTCCCATAAAATGTCAAACTGTTCCTTTTAAAAGCAAGTATTGGTTACATCTTTTTTGTGATGACATTCTATAACACATGGGTCATGGTAGAAAATAGACATTACCTTTAAAGATACAGTCCAGTGCGTCCAGGGATTTTGTCAGTAGTGTTCAAAAAAGGTCCAGACAGATGTTTAGCCTTCCTCAGTTCACCGGGAAAAAGGCTGAGAATGGCTGCTTGGTGTGGTGCTGCTCTTTTACTCAGACACTGGAATGAAATGTTTAGTTGTGAGAATTAGCTTGCTTGATACTTTGTAAGCAAAGTGTGGCATTTGGTCACTTAGCTGAGACACAGATTTCACTGTATGGCCCTTGCTTTGATGATTTCTTAGCTCATACGACCGCAAATGCTCAACATACCAGGTCTCATAGTCTTTCAGTAGAAAGAAGACGTCATTTCCGATAAGTAATATGTTTCTGATCTCTTTAAACTCAGGTAAGGCAGCATGTGCCCCAGTGCAAACAAACATGCCAACCACAAAAGCTGTGCCTTCAATGGTTACTCTTTTTGTGCCATATACACTGATGCTGTCTGTGATGCTCGATATTAACGCATGTGTATCATTTGGCAATGACTCAACAAAGACAGACTCCACTTTTGAAGTCTGTACTGGGGGCTTGAAAAATCTTGGTGATGACAAATAGAATGCCATCATGTTTTGGTGTCTTTCTGCCAAAGTTTTCAACACATTTTTGTAGTTATGAGTGTCATGAATAATTTTCTTGAAAACTTTGTGCTTCCCCTCAAATCTCATTGTCCAGAGATGCACCAGAGGACCAAAGCACTTAATGAGATGAGGATAATGCTCAATGTAATGATGCTTTGGTCGTAACCGTAAGTTGGGGAAGACTTCCTGAAGCAGCTGCCTGTGATCTGAAATCTTACAGGCCATGTACTGAATGGTATCATCTGTGAAAGTAGGAGACACAGCAAGCTCAACTACCTCTTTTAAGTCCATTAGCACCTCCCAAATTTTGTCCCCTTCTGGGACTCTGGAGCCAATAAGAACAGGTAGCAGTCTAAGCAGAGTGTGGTTCTCATGCCCATTCCCACCAATTGTTCCTCGACTGGCAACATTTTGAGGAATTGGGTGAGGGCGGTCAACCTTGTCAGAATGTTGTAAGGGAAAAGACAGTATTGCCCTATTAAGCTCTTCCAAAGTGAAATATTTCTTAGCAATCATACCTTTCAAACAATGTGCCAACTCCACGGGAACCACACCTTCAAACAGGTCATGCAGGATGTCTGGTGGAAATCCTGTGATAGTATGGAAATAAGAGAGATGGTCAGAGAGAACACAACTGCGTTTTACACCGTAGTTCTCTTCAATGTCATTGTTCTGTATCTCTTGAACAAGGTTATTATGCTGATCTTTGGTTCTCATCTCAAAACTACCAGTGACTGCATCCAATGTTTGCATTTCTATCTGGTTGGCAAGACAAAATCTGCAGAAATATGTGGACCTGAAACTCTCACTGAAACCAGCTAGCCCATGGGCAGCCAGGTTATCAGCCGCAACAGAGTAGACTGTGCCTTTGAGACAGTCACCAAATGTTTCAATGTAGACACCCACTTCTTCAAGAGTTTTTAGGTCACTCAAGAGAGGTGCAAAAACCTTTGCATATCCAAACTGCCGTACATCATTTGAATTGCACAAGAGGGCCAGTTGAATAGAGTGGAGGGCAGAGCGGTACTTAACTGGCAGGTTAGCCAATGTCCAATAAACCGCACATACTTTGTGTATTTTTCTTGATGTTCCTAGAGGGTTTGTAATTTCAAAATCATCAACATAGAGAATTATTGATAATTTCTGACCCTCATCTGAGAGAAGCAGATTTTCCTTGTAGTAGGAGCCATCACAGTATGACAAATATTGTCCAGGCAACTGTGAAGTGGTTTCTTGGACTTTCTCAAGTACATCTACTTTTTTCAACATCAGCTGCAAAGATGTGAGTATGGGCACATACATGTAGGTACGCTGTGACGACTCAATAAGGTACTCTACAGGCTTAACAAATGGAAACTTCTCCTCATAATATGATTCTCTCCTCTTAGTTGTTGACAGTGGTCCCTCAGAGGTAACAGATTTATGTAAAACATTACTGTCTGAAACTGCCTGGACAATCTTACTTACAAGTATGTCAGTAAACGGGCAGTTATGTTTTTCCAGTGTCTTGATCACAGATTCTCTGACAACAGGTTCTGACAATGAAAACAGCTGATCAATATGCTCAATGATTTCCTGTGTTGCCCTCTGTGATACATGGAGAATAGTTTGCATTTTCAAGAAGAAGGCGGCCAGATTGTACTGTAACTGCTCTGCTAATCCCTCAGTGCTACTGCCAGCTACTGGGGCGGTTTCATGTTCATCTGAAGTCTCTACTGGATCATGTTCGATGTCACAAGGAAGGTGCTGGGAAACATTTGAGACATTTTGCACTACAATCACTACATCATAGTCTGATGCATTTTGATGTTCTCTGCATTTGTGTGCATTATATGTGGAGTATACATTTGTTTTAAACTGGCAAGCCCTAAATGGACATGGCACCATTTCTTTCTGTCTTAAATGCCCCCTTAGATGAATAAACATGTCCCTCTCAACAAATGGCTGCTTAAAATCACACACAGGGCAATGAAATGCCCAATTATTAGTTAAATCATGACTGTCTCCACCTACCACTCTTTTCTCAGAGTGTACTCTCGACAAATGTACCTTAAGTGAATTAAAAGAGCTAAATGTACACATGCAGTTGTTATACAGGCATGGTAAAGGTGAAATTGTGGAATACTGGCCATGGTAGAGTCTGTAATGTCTCAATAACTGTATTTTTATGGCACTAGAAAAAACACACAATTTACATTTCCACATAATTTGTAGCCTACTCATCAAAACAATTGACATAACATAAGAACAAGGAAAGTTTGTAGGTCTAAGCTGTAGTTTATGGTTTCTGTTCGTGGTTTGAATTAATCACCTCTCCAAATTTTTCCAGACTGAAAAAACGTTTGTTCTAAATAATCCCGGAGAACAGCGGAGAACGTGATTTAAGGCGCCAAATCGAGCCCATTATAGCTAGAATAAGTTTACATGTAATATCTGGAAGCTAAATTATTTTCTTGGGCATTCTCTCCTTAAAGTTCAATTGTGTTTAGTCAGATAGCTCCCTCATTGTGCGCTTTCAAATTAACCTTAATTTAGCTAACTAAGTGACACTAAGTGACTAGCTTGAAAGGCATGGGTATATTAGCTAGGGAGCTAACAGAGTTACTGTTACAACCTTAACACAACGTGGGTGTGCTTGAAAGCTAACGCTAATGTTAAAACAGTTATCAAGTCTCAGCGTCTGCACAGTGTGCTTGTACAATTAAAACAGCAACAGTGTGCAAAGAAGTAATAAAATTACAGAACAACGTAACCTTGCGTGGAAGAAGAAAAACATCTTTACCTTATTAGCTGAGTCGGCAAATATGCAGTTCATGAGGTCCTACGAGCTTCTTCGTCTGATGCTGAGTTCAAACTGGTCTGAACCAATCGGAACCGGTCACGTTTTTTTTTCTCTCTCGGTGCCGCGTTCGCAAAGACAACGAGGCTAACTGTCAGATTAATTTTTCACATTCTGGTTTGAATGCAATAAACTAGGTTGCCCAAAGTTAAGGTCTATTTTTATTTTTGCCGACTGTTTTCATCGTTTAATCGTTTGGTTTAAAAAACATCAGAAAAGAGCGAAAAATGCCTATCAGAGTTTCTGAGAGCCAAAGGTGATGTCATCATATGTCTTGTTTGTTCTACCAATGGTCGAAAACACAAAATACTTATTAGACAAGATTTGAGAAGCTGGTAACATACATTGATTGTAAATTCTACTCGCAAATGTACTTACACCATTAATCAATGATCAAAATAACTTTGCAGATTAATTTTATGCCCATCGACTAATTGCTACCCTAATAAATTAACAATACTTGTTTTTTTATGTGACTAACATCAAATCCTAATACTTTAGGCGATCATTAAAACTTATTTGAATGTAATCATTGATTTACATGGCCACAATATGTGAGTAAATTTTAAAAATCATAAGCCATATTTAGCATTAACAGTCCATGGTCAGGGCTTACATTTTTATAATGATATAAAGTCAACTTGAATAAAACGAGTCAACTGAACAAACTGGAATTATGTCACCAATACTTAAACTGCTCCAAAAATGGAAGTGTACTCAAAACAACTGAGTTATTACTTCAACAATTCATTTTTGAGTTAGGTTAAATTAATGGGAATGAGTGACTCCAATTTTTTTGCAGGATTAAGTTATGTTAACTCACTTCTTTTATTAAAATATACTGTTAGGTTTTAGAGTTCTTATTTAAAATGAATGTAAAATTGTTTTGTTTGTTTTTCTTATCGTAGCAATTCAAGAAGAATCTGAAGGGTGTGAACGGAAACAAAGATTTTGATCAGGACATGTTGGAGGACATCTACAACGCTATCAAGTAAGCCTATTATTTTATCGTTTTATCTGTAGCCACTCATCATAGCTGGTCAAATCACAGGCGAGTGCAGCACTAAGACCCTCTGAGAGACATGCAGCGAGCAGGACGTCTTTCTTGTCACGAGCTAAGCCTTTTTGGACAGATGTCCCATGGTTATGGTTAACCTGGACATAGTTCAAGGAAGGAACTTAAGGAGCTTGACCTGCTTTGTGTCCTCGGCTACTTAAACATCCATTTTGTGAGGAGAGGAAAAAGGGGTTATTGTTTTATGGATTTTATATATAAAATAAAATGTATTTACAAAAAATATATGTTAGTTTCTTGCTCTGTGGGGATGTTAGATTCAAAATAGGCTGTGAGTTTAATTAATCAAACATGTAAAAAATTACATCAACCCAGAACTAAACATACTTGGGGTAGATGCAGCTTGACTCTCTACCGCCCCCTGTAGGAACGAGGAGATAGTGATGCCGGACGAGCAGTCGGGTCTGGTGAAGGAAAACTACGTGTGGAGCGTTCTGCTGCACCGCGGCGCCACCCCGGAGGGCGTGTTCCTCCGCGTCCCGCCCGGTAGCTACGACAACGACCTCTTCACCATGACCTGGGGCCCCACCATCGCCGCCCTCTCCTACGTCTTTGACAAGAGCCTGGACGACACCATCGTCCAGAAGGCCATCGCTGGGTTCAGGTACGGAGTCTGCGTCAGGTTCTGTGAGATACTACGTGAGTCTTGCCTGAAGGTTTGCGTTAGTTTGATCGAAATGGAATGTGTGCCTTATTTGTAATTGATACATTTCGTTATTTTCTTTATTATAAAAACCTATGTCACTCTGTTTCTCATTCAGGAAGTGTGCGATGATAGCCGCTCACTTTGGCTTCAGCGACGTGTTTGACAACCTGATCATCTCCCTGTGCAAGTTCACCACACTCAGCAGCGAGGTAAAGTGAGATAGCTCACCAGCTATTCCCCTCACGTAAACACTAGATTGCCATGACAGTAAATACAACTTTGTTACCCACAACAACCCTGAAAGGTATTCCCACCGAGTGAGACCCCTTATCCATAGAGAACATAATCAAATCCAACTTTCTAATCCAGACGAAGCTGCACCTTATTGGTTTTTCCCGCTGACCTCAGCTCTGTGTGTGCTGTGTGTTTGTGTCTCGGCCACACAGTCTGTGGAGAACCTGCCTACGGTCTTTGGCAGTAACGGGAAAGCACAGATAGCGGCCAAGACGGTGTTCCACCTGGCCTATCGCCACGGCGACATCCTGAGGGAAGGCTGGAAGAACATCATGGACTCCATGCTGCAGCTCTTCAGGGCCGAGCTCCTGCCCAAGGCCATGGTGGAGGTCAGCATGGTCTCTTTGATTTACACCACTGTAATTTGCGCAAACCTTTATTTATTTATTTCTTTTTCTGGTGGTGACTTTTGTTTTTTGTTTCTGTATTAATGGTGGGGGGGGAATTTAGATTTAAAAGTAATTGGTCCAGCTTTCGGGAAATAACTGAAGCTGGATGTTACTTTGTACATTCTGCTCGTTCTGCCAGGTTATTTTGGTTTGTTCAACATTTCACTTGTGTTTGTTTACTGCCACCTACTGGCCTTTACTAATTATGACATTCTCTCATGTAGGTGGAAGATTTTGTTGAACCAAATGGAAAGATTTCCCTTCAAAGAGAAGAGACCCCATCAAATCGGTAACAACGATTGTTTTTCCTGTTTTTAGATGTTGCAAACTTAGGCAAAAGTTTTCTATGCCCTTAAAAATAATTTTTTCAAGTATCTTTGCATTTCCTAAAATTATAGGTGACTGCTTTAAACAAAAGAAAGAATTTAAGACTTGTGTTGCGGTGTACTTTGAAACGCAAATCCTGTTTGAAACTCAAAACCACTTCGACTTACACAGTCTAATCTGCTTCTGACAGCCATTTTGCCATTTGCTGTGTTAAAACATTCGCGACGTCTTGAGTAAAACGTGGGATTAACGTCCTCAAAGCGACGATGGTTGACTTTCTTGACTTCTTTCTCAGAATATCTGAATTAAATCTGTCTATCTTACTCGTTTTGCTCTTACCGTTATTTTGTGTGTGTGTGTGTGTGTGTGTGTGTTTGTGTGTGTGTGTGTGTGTGTGTGTGTGTGTGTGTGTGTGTGTGTGTGTGTGTGTGTGTGTGTGTGTGTGTGTGTGTGTGTGTGTGTGTGTGTGTGTGTGTGTGTGTGTGTGTGTGTGCGCGCGCGCGCGCTCTTTAAGCCCTTTTGAATTGTCTCTGTGGTATGAAATGCCCTATACTAACACATATGCCTCTCCATTCTTAGGGGGGAGTCTGCGGTGCTTAGTTTCGTCAACTGGCTCACCCTGAGCGGGGTGGAGCAGTCTGGTACGAGAGGCCCCTCCACTGAGAACCAGGAGGCCAAGCAGGCGGCCATTTTGTGTATCAAGGTACTGAAAACACACCTTTGGGGTACATTTTCCTACATAATTAGACTGAAGGGGTTTTCAAACGTCTGTCCCTTTTGTGTCCCTATCGAATGTGGAACTTGTGTTACAAACTGGTTAATTTGGGAGATATTTCCTATCATAACTATAACCTCTTCCCTTTCTGCAGCAATGTGACCCAGAGAAACTGATCACAGAGAGTAAATTCCTCCAGCTGGAGTCTCTACAGGAGCTGATGAAGGTAAGGACCATGGTCTTTCATTTTAACTTTCATTTTGTCGTCACCCTATAGGTTCCTGATCTTTCTTTTGGTCGTTCATTCTCGGTCTGTGCTTTATTTCCCAGGCTCTGATCTCGGTCACCCCTGACGAAGAAACGTACGATGAAGAGGACGCCGCTTTCTGTCTGGAGATGCTGCTCCGTATCGTCATGGAAAACAGGTCGGTCAAAAATATCCCAGTCATTTGTTGTTTGTCAGTTCTAATGGAAGGCAATAAGTTAGCTACATTTAGTTTTTCTCTGGTTAAATATTTCCCCTGTTTTATATTTGTGTGTGTGTGTGTGTGCGTGTGTGTGTGTTTTCAGAGACCGTGTCTCGTGCGTGTGGCAGACGGTGCGAGAGCACCTGTGTCACCTGTGCGTCCACACCAACGAGAGCTGCTTCCTGGTGGAGCGAGCCGTGGTTGGGCTCATCCGATTGGCCATCCGCCTGCTCCGACGCGAGGACATCAGCTCCCAGGTACCGGTCACCCTCTCCCTCCCTCTGTTCCTTTAAAAGCCTATTGTTTACACTGTACCACATTAGTGTGTGGGAAATCACCATGTTACACTCCTTCTACTCTCTCTCTCTGTTCTGTTATAACCTTTTAGTTACTCTGTGCCACATTAGTGTTAGGTGAAATCTCCAATTCACGCTCTGAGTTTAAATAAAAAAAAATCGAAACAGTTGACTTGTATAACCTGCATGTCTTGGAGCATTACACACACACACACACACACACACACACACACACACACACACACACACACACAGAGGAGGTGCGGATTGAGGAGCATGTGATTGAGATGTGGATCTGTTCCGCCTTGCCCTTGGTAAATGAGGTCAGGTTGGGACCAGGGCCATTACAGGTCTTCTTATCGGTGGAATCTGGAGCTGGACAGCCATTAAAAAGGGCTTTGTTTTGACACGGGTGATGAAGGAGGTGATTACGTAAAAGCTTGTGCCACCTGTTTGCTAGTATCCAATGTTGCTCAGTGTGCGGTTGATTTAGCTCCTTAATGCGGGCCTCTTGTCTTGTAGTGCTTTATCGATGACAAGGGACATTGTAATATCATCGAACAATATTGAAACAAACTAGATGGCAATTAGCATAAAATATATGTTTTATGTTTTTTGGATTTATACATCACATTACATATGCAAATATAAAGTTATAATACCATGTCACAAAGTGTATCAACACAACAAATAAATCATTATGATATTATGATAAGCAGTCTATAAGCCCTAAAATCCTTTTTTTCCCCAGTTTGTGACGTTCAAAGTGTTTTATCAGATTGCATTGTTTTGAAGAGGTCAGTGTGCGTAACAGCACATCTGGGTTGCTGTGAGATGAAACTGATGGCGTCGCATAATGACTGTGACCTCTCAGCAATAGCAGGGAAAAGTTCCCCATTGTCCTTCTATTAATGAAGGCAGAAGTGCCATAATTAGCAATTTCTTTGATGGAATACACTATTATTTGTTCTTTTTAACCAATGATTAGGGCAATAGATGATTGAAAAGGCAACTAGCAAAATAGATTAAAAAAAACAGATTTTCTTGTTTGAGTGCCTTTTTTGCCCACAACAAATTGGTACAGCGTATCACCCAAAGCACGATATTTGATTTAATTGGAACTGAATCTAAATCAACGAATGCCCCCCTCTCCCTCTCCTCTGTATCCCCCCCCCCCCCCCCAGGTGCTCCTCTCACTGCGTCTCCTGCTGATGATGAAGCCTCACGTCCTCTCCAGGGTGAGTCGGGAGGTGGCGTACGGCCTTCACGAGCTGCTGAAGACCAACGCCGCCAACATCCACTGCACGGAGGACTGGTACACGCTGTTCTCTCTGCTGGAGTGCATAGGGGCCGGCATCAAACCCCCCGCCTCCTTCCAGATGGCCTCCTCCACCCCTGACAACGACACAGGTCAGACTGCACTCTGGTCCTGACAAGCGAGCAAACGAGCAAAAACTGCTCGTTCTTTTGTTCTGCATCTTCTGTATACTTAAAACTTTCATTGAAATCTAAGTTTAGTTTAATATAATGAATTTGTATTATTATTATTATAATTATTAGTCATATAATTAACAAAAAAATAATGAATGCCAGTTTTGGTTTAAAATGGTGGTATTTTTGCCTCTCAGGTTCATCCCTCGGTTTTCCTCTCCTCTCTGTCCAGGTGCCCTCTCAGACAGCGAGCTGTCCTCCCACCACCCCAGCGAGGTGACTCTGGACCGGGGCTACACCTCCGACTCGGAGGTCTACACCGAACACGGGAAGTCCCGGATGCCCCGCTCCATCACAGACGTCGACGTCGCCAGCAGCGGGTGGCTGGTGGTGAGCACAGCGGACTGTACTAGTCCCTCACGGATACATCCCCATTATTATTATTACTATTATGAACTAAATACTTCACAGACGTAGACGTGGCCAGCAGCGGGTGGCTGGTGGTGAGCGCAGCACACAGAACACATCCTCTCCCCCGCGTCGATCACACTGTGTACTAGTCTGTCATGGATACATCCAAATTATTAACTAAATACTTCAACAAAATATCGGGCCATATGAACCACAGCCCTTGAAAATGTAGACATCCTCAAGTGTAGCATTTAGTGTTGCCTCTGACAGTGTTGTGATAATCACTTGACATCAAGCCAACTCACTGGTCCCTCACGCACACATGCCAATATGAGCAAAAAAGCTGTATGACTACAATTTAAACTGTAATTTAGAAATTAAAATTACAACCAACTACAGCAGAATGTATGGCTGTAACGAGAAATGAAACACAGCAGTATGTGTGGCTGTAAAATAGGCCGTGCCTACAGAAGTCCTGCTGTGTATGTGCCTTTAGCGTTGCCTCTCACGCTGTACCTCTGTTGACCTTCCCCTCAGGTTGGCAGAGATGACCTTGACCTCAGTAAGACTCCAGCCGTCGGCTCGAAGCCTCTGAGCAACCCCCTGGTGAATCAGTACAGCCTCACGCTGGGCCAGGACATGGGCATCCACGACACCAAGTCCCTCATCAAGTGCGTGGAGTCGCTGTCCTTCATCGTCCGAGACGCCGCCCACGTCACGCCCGAGAACTTCGAGCTGTGCGTCAAGGCCATCCGCGTGTTCGTGGAGGCCAGCCTCAACGGTGGTAAGACTCCCTGCCAGCTTTCAGAGTTGCCTCGTTGTTTAGCTGTTACCTGTCAGCTCAGAGAATAGGTTTTAGTAAGATTCCCAGCTGCTTTTCACTGTTGTCTTGTGTAGCTGTTCCTGTCCACTCAGAGAATAGGTTTTATTCACGTTGAAAGTGTCAGGTGCAGGTGTCAGGTGCACTGCACTGTTTATAACAGACGCATATGCGTGTTTCTCTACTCTTGCGTTAAATAAACATTTCAACAGGGCAACTGATAAAAACATATCGTTTTATTTTATGTGTTTTGTAGCTAAAACAGAATACAGTATATTTTCAGCAACATTGATTAAAATAAAAGTCTCTCCTTGAAGAAATCTTCAATGTCTCAGTGTGGATTTTGACCTTCCTATTTAAAGAGAGTACGTCAGCTTGAAGGCTGAGCGCCCTGAAGTCACCACTGTCAGACTACAGTACAGGACCCCTCTCTCTCTCTGTCTCTCTCTCTCTCTCTCTCTCTCTATGTCTCTCTCTCTCTCTGTGTCTGTCTCTGTCTCTCTCTCTCTCTCTCTCTCTCTCTCTCTCTCTCTCTCTCTCTCTTGGTTTCTCTCCCACTAGAGTATAGAACCCCCCCCCTCTGTCTCTCTCCTCTTCTATATTCTCTACTATTTTTTGGTTCTCACACACCTCTCTCTCTCTCTCTCTCCCTCTCTCTCTCTCTCTCTCTCTCTCTCTCTCTCTCTCTCTCTCTCTTCTATTTGCTATACTGTTCTCTTTCACTCTCTCCCTCCCTAGGCTTTTCCTCCTCCCCTGCCATTCATCCATGTGTTTATATATATATATATATGTACAGTAAGACAGGGATTCCAGGGTAAATGGCCAAAGGTGTGCTCCTGCCCTGGCCCGAGTCCATGTCCTTTTCATCTCTGCCATCCCTCCGGGGCCCTTAGATGGCTGCTGTCAGCACAGCTTTAAGACGCTCAGACAGTGGAGGTGGGTCGATCAAAGAGCTAAGTAAGCACCACGCTGATCCTCATGAAAGCCACAGACCTTCTGAACCCCTCTGGTGCTGCTCCGGTGCCTTTTGTTGCCGCCGTTGGCTTTCCACATGAAAAGGATATCTTGCGCACCGGGTCATTTAGGCTTGTTTTAATTACACTTTTACGAACGTCAAAGTGTCTAAAGATAGGTTAGGCCTTCATATTTTATCTAGGCCTGGACATGTATATGCAATGTTAGCAAACCGCATCCGGTTATTTAGAAAAAAGAAAAATGTAATCCTTTGACTTTTGGAGATGGCTTGGTGTCAAACCAAATTAAACTGCACTGTAATCAGTCTCATGAAACACATACTATTCCCCTTTGCCCTCCTTTCACATCTGACTCCTATTCTTACATTCTGCTACCACCGCAGGTTACCGAAGCCACGAGAAGAAAAAGATCCACAAGTACGACTCGTCCAAGTCGCGGCTCAGGAAGAAGCCGGTCCGGGAAAAGGAGGGCGCCAACCGGCGAGGAGCCCGGACCTCGAGCCAGCGGCCCTCGCGTTCCCATAGCGACGAGGAGGAGGACGAGGGCGTGCCCGCCAGCTACCACACGGTGTCTTTACAGGTTAGTCAGGATGTAAGTACAGCGGCCCTCTTTACCCTTCTTCTTCATTTTGATTTCCTGTCCCCGAGGTGCGTTCAGGAGAGGCGCAGCGTTAGGAGTTGATGCGGATACAATAGAAAAACCTGTAGTGTGTGTGTGTGTGTGTGTGTGTGTGTGTGTGTGTGTGTGTGTGTGTGTGTGTG
This sequence comes from Galaxias olidus, assembly GCA_026901105.3. NCBI lineage: Eukaryota > Metazoa > Chordata > Actinopteri > Galaxiiformes > Galaxiidae > Galaxias > Galaxias olidus. The sequence continues at coordinate 195,951 of JAPMUY010008750.1, forward strand.
TGTGTGTGTGTGTGTGTGTGTGTGTGTGTGTGTGTGTGTGTGTGTGTGTGTGTGTGTGTGTGTGTGTGTGTGTGTCAAAGTAAATGTTGAGCAATACAGAAAACAAGCGCAAATACAGACTTTATAAAAGAAAAAATGAATACATGGTTTAGAAATGATCATATATTTAAAGCTTTATTAAAGTTTGAAATGCCCTCTTGAACACACCTCATCCTCCAGTTGCAGTGGTGGGCGGGATGGTGCGGGTTAGTGTGGGTGGTGTGAGGTGGGTAGGAGCTGTTTGATGGTGCCGTTACTCCTTCAAACAAACATGCCCGCACTCACACAGGATTCTCAGAGGCCAGGGTGGGGTCGTAGTGATTGTGGCGTTGCCGTGGTGACTGTTGCTGTTGTGAGTCGGGTTGAGGAAGAGCGAAATGCCTCCTGGCATCGTCCGAGGTTCAACGTCTTTGGGTTCCTCCTGCTTATTACAACCAAAATTGCTTTAATTGTTATTATGAAAGGATTAAAAGCAAACAGATCTTGTGTGTATATATACATATATCTATATCTGCTTTTTACACAATATGTTCACTAAGAGGGTGCCAAGAGTCTCTTCAGTCATGGCATTTATATTATGGTTCTAGTTTCCGCCTTTTTATGTGTACTTAAAAGAACTATAAGAAATACATTTTGTTTAATACTTGATCAGATAAAAGTTAATTGATATTGAATGAAAATATTGTTTTCTAAATACTTTAGGTAAAGGAAACTTGGAACATAAAACTTAAATATAATAAAATAATTGATGTCTAAATTTGTCTTAATTATATGAATAATTGTTATTATAAGTTGCTCCAAGGGTCACAAAGTCAAGTTTAAATGGTGTAGACTCCATGTAAAAGAAGCGGTCTGTTAACATACTTTCCCCGTTCCTCCCTTCTCCTCCGTATACCAAATGTAGTGACATGGCTGTTGTTGATTTCTCCACGGTGTTTGTAGTTGCTAGACCTGATGCACACACTCCACACGCGAGCTGCCAGCATTTACAGCTCCTGGGCGGAGGAGCAGCGCCCCCTAGAGGCCGCAGGCAGGAAGATCCAGGCCGACTCTCAAACACTGTGGACAAGCTGCTGGTGCCCACTGCTGCAAGGTAACTATCCTCCTAGTCCACAACAACAATACCTTATTGCATGGTAAGTATGCTCCTAGTCCACAACAACAATACCCCAAACTGATATTTATTGCGAGGTACTATGCTCCTAGTCCAAAACAACAATACCCCCAAATCCTTATTTATTGCAAGGTGACTATACTCCTAGTCCAAAACAACAATACCCCAAACCGGTATTTATTGCAAGGTGACTATGCTCCTAGCCCAAAACAACAATACCCCCAAACCGGTTTTCATTGCAAGGTAACTATACTCCTAGTCCACAACAACAATACCCCAAACCCTTATTTATTTTTGTGAACAAATTAAGGACTTTATTCTAAAATTACATATATTGAGATTCTCAATGTCTCCTAATTAAATTAAAAGAATGCATTGATCCAAATTTGTATTAATTTAGAACAAAGTGTTGGATCATACTGTATTTCAAAATGTACAATAATTTATACCAATTCTGAAGCCATACTCCTTTTAAAGTATTGTTGTTTGACTCCGAAGTTGTTATTGGACTCCACCCCCCTTTTACGATACGAACTAAATACTTTATTATTCCTCCAAAGGGGAAACTAAGTGCCACCATACACAGGACATACAACGAGTACATACCTGCATCTCAAGGCAGTGCAAAATAAGGTGTTTGAGCGCAGCACCAATTCTAAATAAAGAATACAGATCACCACCATCAACAGAGACAGTCACAACACAACAGTGTTCATCACTAACAATCTTCACGGCAGTAGGTACAAAGGACTTCCTGAATCTCTCTGTAGAGCACCTGGGCATAACACAGGGCCTGTCCGTCCCCTTTTGGTCAGGTATGGCCTGGCTGTGCTGCGATGCGAGGCGCCAGGTGCGTATGCAGGCGCTCACCTACCTCCAGAGGGCCCTGCTGGTACACGACCTCCAGACACTGGACGCCACCGAGTGGGAGTCCTGCTTCAACAAGGTGACGCGTGTACAATTATCTGACGCATCAAGTGTTTAACAACTGACTGGAAACAAAGCTCTTTTTTGGTAGCCACATTTCCTCTTCTGCAGTATTCATGTAAAGAAAAGAGAAAAAAAAACAGATCCAGACCGCATTTTAATTTCATTTATCTATCAATAACTGTTGGTGTTTGTTTTGTGCGTGGGGGTCTCCCAGGTGCTGTTCCCCTTACTGACTAAGCTGCTAGACAACATTAGCCCCGCAGACGTTGGCGGCATGGAGGAGACCAGAATGAGGGCTTGCACCTTACTGTCAAAGGTCAGCGCTTAACTTACTAAAGAGGACCAACCGTATAAAGAGCTTAAACAGAGATGATGGTTGACATTCAACCATTTTTTCATATTTACCTTCGTTTATTTTTGTTCCACATTTAAAAAATACACCAATAACCTTAATAACCACAGTTTTATGAATAAATAATTTTTGGGGGATTTGGGATATTTAACAGAATTTCCAACAGCCTTTAAATCTTAAAAATTATCTATTTCTCTAAACTTTGAAATGAATGGTTTTTGTACCTTAACATCTGAGATCTTTTTTTGTATTTATTTATTTTCTAAAATATATTCTGTTCTCTAATTTGACCATCTGTGTGTCTCACCATTCCCTCCGTCTGCCGTTTGTCCCCGGCCCGTTTGTCTGTCTCCCAGGTGTTCCTGCAGCACCTGTCCCCCCTGCTGTCCCTGCCCACCTTCGCTGCCCTCTGGCTCACCATCCTGGACTTCATGGACAAGTACATGCACGCCGGGTCCAGCGACCTTCTGGTGAGCTCACTCACTCACTCTGTCACTCACTCACTCACTCACTCACACACACACACACACACACACACACACACACACACACACACACACACACACACTCACTCACTCACTCACTCACTCTTTCACTCACTCTTTCACTCACTCACTCACTCACTCACTCATTCATTCATTTACTCACTCACTCACTCACTCTTTCACTCACTCACTCACTCGCTCACCCTGAGTCACTTCTACAGGATGGGAAGGTACTATAGAGAGATGAAACCCACTCCTCCCTGCCTTGGATATGTCTCATAGTTTCTCTGTCTCGTATATCCCGTGTAGTTGGAGGCCATCCCTGAGTCCCTGAAGAACATGCTGCTGGTGATGGACACGGCGGGGATCTTCCACTGCGCCGACTCCAGGACGGGCTACTCGGACCTGTGGGAGATCACGTGGGAGCGCATCGACTGCTTCCTCCCGAACCTCCGTGAGGAGCTCTTCAAGCAGACCGTCATGCCAGGTTCATTACATACATTTTACTGACACTAAGCAGCCTTGTTTACAAATCAAGTTCAGATTTATATTTTAGTTTGTTAAGTTCCCTAAGCTTACTGCTGTAGTCTAAAGCAAATTCAGAAGCTGGTTGAGGAATATTTGGCGTAAAGTTGTGTAAACGGTGTTTACATAAAACGACTGCCGGTTCACTACTGCACATGCTGAATAAAAATCGTCTTTAACCTATTTGTGGTTGTGTCTACCGTGATATGCTGCTCGCTAACGGTAATTTATTTCCATCGCGTGTCCAGAACCTGTTTCTAATGCCGCAGCCGAGACCCCAGAACCTGTCGCCCCATCCCCACAGCTTGTGGCCCCCACGGGGTCCACAGTGCCCGCTCAGGCCTCCCCGATGCCAGCCTCTGTTGTGCCGGTGGAGCCAAAGACCCCCAGCAGACCAGCGTCGCCTCTGGAAGCACCGCCAGCTAGTGCCAACGGTAACCATGGCGGCAATGCTCTTAGTGTTATTCTACAGAAGGAAAGGGGTGTTTCTCGGCCAGTCGTGATGTCGTCTTGTTAAGATATTGTCTAAACAGCATTTTATATTAAAAACGAAAAGTTATTTATTTTTTTATTTATCCGTTCAGTTTTTTCTAAAATTCACCTTATGGATTGAGATATAATTTCTTCTCCTCTCTCTGTCTTCTCCAGGGACAGACAGAGCCTCTCCAGTACCCCCCTCGACTCCCCCTATGCCCACCAAGATGTGCCCTGGCCAGCCTCCGGCCCCTACCAGCCAGTCCCCCCTGATCCTGCAGCCTCTCGCCTCCCCACTCCAGGTGGGCGTGCCTCCCATGTCGCTGCCTATCATTCTAAACCCCGCCCTCATCGAGGCCAGCTCCCCCGTGCCGCTGCTGCCCGCGCCCAGGCCCAATGACCCCGCCGAGAGTTCAGAGGTCAAATAACAGCCATATTTTTTGTTTACATCCTACACCCTCAACCTATCGTTGCCTCATTGTGGTCCAGTCGTTAGCCCTTAACATGACATTGCTGTTGCTTCTGTAACTGTCAGGGTGGGGGGGGTTCTTGACACCCCTTCTTTTTTAACACCATAGACCACCCTGGACTTGCACGGTCACTCATGTATAAAAAGTCAAGCCAACGGATTTAGTTTTTGCTTTAAACTCCTCTTACATTTGGCCACTGTCTTTTGTTACTACAAGACTTGCTGTTCTGAACTGTTGAAGTATTTGTTTAGTGCGTGAGGAATATTTGGGATCCGCTGCATAATATGAATATGAAGAAAACAGCACTGCTTCGATTTTTTTTTTTTTATCTACAGTTGATTTAGGCATCCAGGGTTAACAACATTGTTGGTATGCTTGCGATTCAAAATCATGGCAGGGACACAAATCATCATCATCATCATCCTATTCTCTTTTTAAGGTACTGCATGTACGTTTAATGAATGAGGCTGTACAGAGATAAGATTTACTTCAGTCAGAATAGAGCAATGTAAATATTACACTATTGTCCTCTCCAGTTAAACCGCAGTGGAAATTTAGCTGTACATTTACTGTCATTCATACATAGTTTATATATTTCCAAATAGAAGCTTTGACTTTAAAATTATATTACATAGCCTTTGATTGCCATAGAGGAAACACTATATTTTAATTTTTTTTGCTCACTCACTAGTTTCTTATTAGTACTGTTAATGACCTCATATGTCCGATGATACAATTGACTGACTAATTTCGGGATATCTTTTAGAAAGGCAGACACTCCAGAGGGACAGGGACTTAATATGGTTGGGTTTTTTAAGGTCAGGTCCGAGGCCTGTCACCAGAGAGAGGCATCTCTGTAACATTCCTAATATGGGTCTTTCTACATTAGTAAACAGCTGGTTTAGAATGCACCAGTGTCTGGCTGGCCAAACAATTTCTTGATCAGAATAGGGGGGTTTATGGAGTCCTACATGAGATTATTTAATGGGAGTACAGTATTGACTTTCTTTTGTCATGTGTATCAGGGTGTATTTGTCACGTATATGTAACTTGATTCATATATTCCTCCTGGACTTAGATAACTTACTTTGGGGGGATTTTGTGTAAGAAAAGGTATTCTTGCATGTGCCGTTCTATACCTTACAATAATTTATTAATTGTAGAGTCAAAGTATGGATGGGAATGTATGTTAAGTTGGAACCATTCTTTAACAAACCTGATTCATGAGATGAAGGAATACTCTTACTGCTTTTAAAAATGATTCAGTCCCCATTCTGAGGCTCAGCTGTTTGATCAAAACCCAAGCTTCACATCTTATTCCTCGAGGAATTGCCCATAATCCAGCCTATAATATTTAATCCTAATTTATTGACCATAGGGAGGGCATACTTTTTATTGGCGCCAAGTTGGAAGCAATCTGGTGTAGTGAGAAATTAATTAACTGCTTTTTTTTGTCAATCGTCCATCTGCTTTGGATCCCTGTCTTTTTTTTTTTACGACACGGAGTTTAAGATTTTCCTTCGATTGACCCCGAGGCGTGGAGAACCCAGCAGAGACATGGAGGCGTTAATTATTCTGGGAATATCATTAGGAAAAGAGGTCTTGGCGCATTGCCAGTAATTGATTGACGCAGTGTATAAATGACGAGTGTAGCTGCTTTTGGTTTTACACCAAAACCACATATTAACAGGGTGCCTCAAAGTTTAAGGGTTTCCGAGCGTTGTGCAAGGTTTATGTTCATTTATCATACTGAATTATCAAGAGCTGTTTCTTGAACAGGACATTACATGAATATAATGTATATATAAATGAAAGGTAATGTACTTTTTACAATGTAATAAATATAATGTAAAAAAACAAAAATTCCCTGTTCTTTCATATCCCATTATTTAAGGTTAAGCCAGAGCTAGGTCTGTGTTGAAAAACATCTGGATTTTTATTTCAAAACAGAATGAGAAACACATTTTTTTTTCTGTAGTAAACTAAACTGTATCTGAAACTACATTGGAATTCTTGCCTAAAAACAACTTGTCATTTATGTACACGGAATGTAAAATCAATAATATTAAGAACAAAACAAAAAAGACAAGCTGCTATAGTTTATGGTAATCTATTCTATAAAGAATGTTCTGATAAAAGGACAGTGTAACGTAAACGTGTACAGTACTTCACACACAAACACTATTTTTTTTTTTTTTTTTGCAGAGACAAATTCAACGTCATCAAAAAAACCTACTTGCATTATCTTCCGTCTACATGAACTGAAAACAAATCCATCAGAAATACAATTGCAAAGCTTAGAAAAAGACCACAAACAAATTTGCTCCTCTTCATTTGGCATCCAGCTTGGCCATTTCCTGTAGGTATATTCCGATGCTCTCGCTGTCAAACAGTACAAAGTAAATGTTTTTCAGGGAGGAGGTTGTGGCGGACACAAAATGGTTTGAGATAGCCTTGAGGATAAGCTGGGCAGCCGTTTGTTTTGGGAATCCATTCCTGGAGCAAAAGAGATACACAGCTGTGGTTTAGAGATGTTTTTTCTTTGTGTGGAAACTGTCTACAGTCAGTAAAAGATCAAATAAATCTGTGAAGAACAGCGTCGAGTAAACCTCATCATCGACACTACCGTTAAGCTTTTTACAAAATCTGCTCGTTTTTGTTTTCTGTTTTTTATAGCACATAAAAAAAAAAGCGTATTAAGCAAAATGTTTGCCGTTTTTTGGCTAAAGCACATGCTCAAAAGTTCCATGATAAATATCTAATAGAAAATAAATCCTCGTCATCAATGTCGCAGATTTGGCAAGTATATATACACTTCCAAAGATAGGAATTGACCACTGTTTTCACAGGAAGTCTTACAAATGACTTCTATCAGCAACCCAGCACGGCAGCCATAAACAGTACATTGTAATCATAAAAAGGCTTTCACGATCTTACCGGCCTGCAGGTAGTGAAGGGAAGGCTACAGACTTCATTTTCTTCTCTTCGGCGGCAGAGAGGCAATTCTTGACCGTTTTCTCCAACTGGTCCTCGCACTTCTCCGAGCCCCATTGCGGTACGTTGCAGTGAATCACGAAGCGTGCCGCCATCCCGTTGGCCTGGCTTACTGCAACTACAAGAGGCAAAACAACAAACACAAATATATATAAAATACATTTCATTACTCAAACGGCAATAAGTAATATGCGATTTTGCCATAACTGAACGTTAACGCCTATTTACGGTTCACGATGGCAAGGCAAGCAGTTGTATTTGATTCTAAAAGCTCGTAACACCAACGGGAGAATGTCCTACCTGATGCCACCTCCAGTGGTCCCTGGGCTTTTCTCAGGTCTTTGACTGCGTCCAGGAACTCTCGCCCCCCTGCCTTTTCCAGGGCATTTCCTGCAGATCAACGACAGGAAACCCGTTAAGAGGGCAATTGTAAGAGGCTCATAGACGTCAGCGTCTCCCCAGATTGACTGATTGATTGACTTGAGTCTACTCACCAACGCCTTCTTTGAGGTCCATCTCTGCGTTTGTGGGGTTGATGATACCTTCCACTTTTATGGTTCCTATTTTGCTAATTTCACTCTCTGTTAGTGAAAGCTGTGAATAAAAATGTAAGAAGTTCTACCTCCGTAGTGCAGCTGTATTGTAAATATTGTCGTAATTCATTATGCTATTGGTATTAAGACTGGTAACCAAGGAATTGTAAGTGTAGTGTAGTCCATGATTTACGTTAAGAACACGAACACATCTTCAAAATATTTCCAAAAATACAAGCAATACAGACGAGACTGCATAGTTGTTTTGGCTCATGCTTTTAGATCATTACTTCCTTATAGAATATTTAAAAAATGCATCCCTTCATGAATAGCAACAACTTTAATATAACATATTTTTAACAGTTTGAAAAATGCCTACAACGTTAAAAGATATTACCTTTTGTCCGAGGAACAGACTTTTAGCGGACAAGATAGTGAAACCATCACCTGGTCCATCTTCAACGGTGGAGTTGGGAACAGCCTCAACATCATTTTCTGTGTTCTTTTTGCATAACAAGACAAGAAATAACGTGAATAAACCGTTACATATTGTCATAATGAAAGCTGTCTTCATAAGCTGATACACATAAATAAAAAAATCGTGTCACACGCCTCACTAACCCTTGGCTTGCGGCCTGGTTTGCCTTTGCCTTTTTTGATGGAGGTTTTCTTGATGCTTTTGACACGTTCCACTCTCTTCTCCGGAACGGCGACCTGAGTGTCCACTTTTACCCGGCTGCCCCTCTTCTTGGACAGCAGCTCAGGGTGGATCCGAGGCAGGACTCCTCCGTTTGATATGGTCACCCCTCTGAGAAGCTGACAGAGGGGAGTGGGGACTTAAGGCAACACAGCCATCGTTCATCAAGTCAGGTGCCGGCTTAAGTAAAATCTTCAAAGCAACCATCTTTCATTTTTTTTACTGCATTTACCTTAATGAATTATTGAACTCATGGAATTTACGTGCCAAATTTTATATATATATATGTATATATAATATATATATATATAAAATTTGGCACGTAAATTCCATGAATTCTATGGGAAATGTTTACTGTAGGCATAGGGCCTTCCAGTCCACAGTTGTGTGGGTATAGGATTTCATTTCACAAATACATTTAGCCTCCTTGATCAATCAATCCATGAAATATTTACTAACCGGTTTTGCAAGCATATTTATTTTTGTGTCAGCACAGAGAACCTCCAGATATACAGTTTCATTTTGAATGGATATAAGATGTGGCTCAACCGTCTATACTTCCACTTGAGGTTAACCGACAACCACAGAACAGTGGCCGTTTAGCCTCATTGAAATCCTACCTGCTACAGAGAACACAACTTGTGGTGACAACCGAAACATCCCGGGAGGAGAGATAAATACACTACATTCTATTACGCACTTCTATCAGACGCATGTGATAATTATCACATTCCCGAATTAAACATACAGCCCAATTATACGATGCCAGCCTGTACTTGGAACAATGCAATATAAATATAAGAAACTGATACCATCCAGTTCTTTATTCACAAATTATTCACAGGAAGCAAGATGCCCTGGACTCTAGTCAAGCTGATAAACTAACCCAGATCTGAAACCGCTACACTTGTAAACCCACAGAGATACAGAGCACTGTGTGTGTGTGTGTGTGTGTGTGTGTGTGTTACCTGGTTGAGCTCCTCGTCGTTGGCTACAGCCAGCTTGATGTGTCTGGGGGTTATCCTGCCCTTCTTGTTGTCTCTCGCTGCGTTTCCTGCCAACTCTAAGATCTCAGCTACAGAAGACAAAAGGGCAACCCTGACGTTTATCGACATCCCGTTTGAAACTCACTTTTTGAACAATTTTAAAGACTGAAATAATGTGTTTTGGTTTGTGCGTGTGTGGGTTTGCATTAGGGATGCATCTGATTGAACAGGTAGCACAAGGAGTGCACATTGATGTGGATGGACTGAGGTTGACAGCTTACATTTTGCCAAAGAAGAAACAAACGTTCAACTAAAAGTGATGCAGTAATGTTTAATGTGTTTTTCCATGATTCATACAACTAATAATATTAAAAGTTCAGGGGGATTCATGGTCAATTCTGTATTTTAAGGCTGACGTAGCACAGATTATGCCTTCACCATGCGTTCACATTCACTAACCTGCCAGGTACTCAATGACAGCAGCCATGTAGACGGGCGCCCCCATGCCGATGCGATACTTGTGCGTCCCCGTGCGTAGGTACCTCATCATCCGCCCAACGGGGAAGATGACCCCGGCTCTGGCTGAGCGGGACAGCTTGGTGGCCTTCTTCTTCCCTCCACGAGCCGACATCCTGCCCTCAGTGAGTGCTGCGTGGAAAATAGCACAGTATGGCATGTCATCGTTTCGTTGTTACAGTGAAGAGCATATAAAGGCTTTAGAGACAGGTGGGATGTGTGTCCACTTTCCCTCAATATCTGAAGAAAAACAAAGGTGTCCTCCTGAATTATTAATAGGGGGCATGGTCAAGTGTTTAACATGCAAGTCTATCAATTTGAATGCGGGAGTCAAATACATGTTGGCTGGCGAAGACTGGCTGGGTGATCGATTCCATAAACACTGTATGAGCAATGGACTAAAAAGCACTTGACATGTGGATAGATTAACGTTTTTTGTTTTTTTAAACAACTAAACCTACTACTTGAAAAGAAAATAACTGACTAATTTAAGCCTGAGGTGTCCACTACGATGCATAACACAAAGGGGGATGATGGGGCGCGGGGATTGGGCTAATTAAGGTTAGGGGCAGCTCAGTAAACCCACACTAGAATTTACAAAGCTCCCATATCTAAACAAACTGTTAACATAAACATGCTTTGAATATCGCATCGAATAACAGATCGTAAATGTTTTAGAAAAGCATACATTCTTTAAAGGAATGTAGTGTTTTAGCTGTTATAAATTGTGACATGGTGATACAACACCGTGTAGCCATATCATTAAAATTGGTACCATATGACTTTTCAGGTAGAGCGTAAACTCTGTTGAATAGGTTGCCTTATGGGAAACCGACATGCCTAAGTAGCTACAAAGCTATAGCTTTCCCCAGAAAAGGAACAGCAGCAGCATTTACCGTTTGTAGGAGGTTAGCTACGCGTGCACGGTATATTTATGTCTTGCACAAGAGTAACAGAACGTATAAGATATTGTAACCTAATACCTAAAGGCCTATATTGATGATTGCAACGCTAGCTTTAAAAAATTAAAATAAATCCTCAACGCTATCGTGCCACCTACTGTAGGTGAGCGGTAGCATACCGTGCACCTAGCCGCTATTGCCGACTAAAAACTGTTTATCACAACAAATTGTCAGCAGTCTATAGGGCGCGTGAGGCAATAATAATGTGCATGTGGATAAATTGAAACATTATTTAGCAAGAGTGAAAAACGACACGCTGGTACGTGCGTTTTCAGATAGGCTGCGCGTATCGATAGATAGGATTATGCACACCTTTCGAATGTAGGGCCTCGCATGACTTTATCGTTTTTCATTACGCCTACATCATTAATTATTCAAAAAGATTGCGCACAACAATTGCAATCTTCTTTAAAATATGATTCTGTACTCGTTAACCCCCATTTTGTTTTCAACCATTTGATCCAAGCTAATCTCATCAGCCATGGAAACTACCGTTCCTTTCGGAGGCGCAGCTCGCCACGAAACGCATGAATCCGGATATGCGCGGTCATGAAATTTCCCAAGTTTGTACCTGTTTTGTCGTCTTTTCACAAGAATAAATGCAGACCTGTTATTCCTTTTGCAAAAGTCCCGGAGGAATGGCTGTGTTTAAATTTTCTTTTTCGCCGTGCGTATCCTGTCCCTTAAAAACTACAGGCAGAACCACGGTACAATCATTGGAGGCAGGCTCTATGCTACTGATGCTGCAAAGGGGAAAAATTCGCTTCATGGAAAAATATAACGAAAACGCCCCCGTAACATGGCTTCATCGAGAGAACACTTTTCATAGAAAATAACGCAATGTGGACCACTATATAAACTATAATAATTGTTTTGCATATATATATATGTAGTGTAGTCCAAACCGACACCTGTTTTGAGTATATATAATGTCGTACGAGAAAGGCTATTTGCATTTTTAGTTCATGCAAGATTACTTACACTTCTCGATCACAATTTACAGTAGTTTCTACCCCCGCTTACTGGGATTTCAGAAAATACTGTTTGTAATTTTATTTATATAATTAAAACAGTAGCCTATTTAACTTAGCAACTTAGCAGACTGACTACTATCTCATTTGCTAAAATACATAAAGGCTATCAAATAAAATAGCATATATGTGTCGCACACGATATGCTTGGAATAACTAAATAAAGTTCAAAATGAAAACATATTGCAGTGTATGAAATCAGAAATCCACGCTGGACATAGAATCCCAGATGAACCAATCAGATCACTCGACTCCATCTTTGATCTGTCAAAGCCAGTAAACTGAATCGTAAAGGCCAGCCATCTCTCTCAAGATGCACCATTAAAGACTGCCACTGCGTGTTATAGCCATCCAGTCCCAGCAAATTCTTTCTCAAACACAGGATGAGAAGGCACCTCAAAAGACATATAGTGTTATAGTGTTTGTTTGATCTATATTCGTAATAATAGGCTTATGTCTAACATATAAAAGAAACGAGTCCTGAACAGAACTGTTGAAGCGGATGACCTTAGTTAAACTCTACAATATAGACACAATCTAGCCATAGATACGTACGCGTTTAAATCAATCAAACTCAATACACTACATAAATATGTGGTATTTGTTCCCATTCCCCAATCCCCATCAAGGTCAAGATTTGCAATGCTCAACAAAGCTCTTTATTTAAATATTTGTTCCCCATAACCTGCAGTCGAAACCCATGCTGCAAAAACTACAAAACTACAAAAACTATAACAGATTAATCCATACAATGATTACAGAAAAACATTATTTTGCATGAGATCAATATTGTAAATGATAGCAGAAATGGCTTCTTACACCACTTCACGGAACTCATCTCCTGTCATTCTCAAGGAGAGGATGCAGGGTTGACCTTCACGAGTAAAAAAAAAAGGCCATGCATATTGCATTATGTAAATTAGGAAGGGAACATTTGTATTATTTATTGGACAAATATTCTATCGTGCAATGTTTTGGGTATGTTCCTGAAATGATCAACCATTTCCCATGAATATATTTTGCCTACCATCAACATTGGATGTCCAATAACAAGCTGTAAACTAGAACTACACTAATATATGGTTATTGGATGATAATAATATATCATGGTTATTACAAAACAACATTTTATTAATATTTGTTTTGGCATTTTGTCATGCTCTGCAGCATTGTTTTGCCGTATTATATTTTCTTGCCACTAGAGGTCAGCAGCGGCATGTCTTTTATGGAACGTTTAGGTTCTCGCACGCAGTAGCAAGTGTAGTTTTCGAAAAACAAACTAGTAGGCCTACCTACCTTTGCTACACCAAAAATGTTTCTCCGCAAGCCCAAGCAAAGATTATTGCATCTAACTACTATGAGAAAATAAATGGACGGTTTTACTTACATGCTTCCTATACATTTGTTTTGGAGAATAGCAATTTCCTGTTCAAGAAAATGGCTTGCATGTCTTTTGATGTTGAAAGGAAATCTTAAGTGTGAGCATTATTTCCGTCGGTACTTTGGTGATGTGTTTTACATGCGTGCAACAACTGATTCTGTGTGTATGGCTCACAGTGCACGGCGCTTTTAGGCACAGCAAAGTTCTCCATGTGTCTGTTAGTTTTGGTGCTATAAACTGTTATTTCTGTCTGAATGAGCACACTGAATTCTCGGTTATTAACGAATAAGTAAATTCAACAAAATGCGTTTGATAAGGTATTTCCTTCAGGGTGGTTACCTCACTATTTAACATAGTACTCTATGGGGCTCCTTTACTGGCAAAGAAACAGCTCTTACTAGTGCAAATGCCTTTTGCCCCCCCCCCCCCCCCCCCTTCAAAAAGCATATGTATTTTCTAACAACCCAGCCCTCCCAGATGCAAGTGTATTTTGAGGACATTCTGTTTTATACTTTAAACATGGTCCAGTTTGTTACTAAAAGAGGTGCCAGCAGACAGACACCCTGTCAGACGAAATAAAACATACAGTGGCGACTACCTTAATACCCATCACACACAACTCAGAATACTGAGGAGCAGGAACAGCAGAAAAGGGAGATTATTTTTTCGTGGCTTCCTGTTCTTGACAGACACACACACACACACACACACACCCAGTGGCACACACAAAGACTTCCACATTTCTCTAACATAGAAGCGCCACATGGCCACCACTTTGGTCTGAGCGGACACAGACACTTGTGTGCATTCAAACTTCCGTAACCAAGGAGGAGGATGTTGGTGTCCATCTTAATGACCTTACAGTACCTGCTCTGCTACTCTGGGCTCAGTGGAGGATCCTGTCTGTATCAGCCTTACCCCTGCCTCCGTAGCAGATGCTGCCTTCTGTGGCGGCCCCAGGAGAGCCCCATGAGATAGTTTTCCCAGGTCCTAGACGTCTACACTCTTTTAACAGAGGCTTCAGGGACGAGGGGAAGGCCTGAAAAATAACCACACTAGAGGGGGTCATGTATGTTCTATGTCAGCATTCTGGATCCCAATGATGAAAACACCTGTAGGCTAACATGAGTCTAACCAAACTGTTTCTTAATTCTGCCTAGCAGCGACACCATTTTCTGTTTTCCGATCACAAAACATTTCTCACTTGAAAACAATCATTTATAGACGATAAGGAATTGAAAAGAAATAGAGAAGACCAAACCACAGGACGGATGATTCATATTTCTGAATGGAACTGTCTCTCTTAGGCAATGAATAAGACCCCAAAGCTACTGTCATTGGTCCAAGGCAGTGTTACGAAAGGGCACCTTTCATAATACAGGTGACGACGGTGTAACTCTCTCCCACATCCGTCACGACGACACACTGAGCTTGAACTTGATCGCACATTTCCAGACCTAATAACCACCGCGACGCACATCGAACGGACGAACGGACAAGAGAGCCACGTGTCAACGAGTCCACTGCTGTCCCGTTGCTCACCGGAATATCTGGCTGATCATTTAGCATGGAGCCTGGCCTCTCCCCCAGGTTGATTTTAGCTCGTTTCCAAGGGACATTTCATGGTCGTGCGTCGCGTACGGTGAGGTATAATTGTCTAGAGAGGTGTGGAGGAGTTATTTATTGAGCAAACATGCCCGTTTGTCTTGTTGCGGTGACGTGTATGACTTACTCCGAGCATCATGACCAAAAATGAGTTGTTGTCCTGCAAACGTTGTTTTCTAATCATGATGGCGGTGCCCACAGCGCAGACAGAGCCTTAAAATGGATGGAACGCACACACACACACACACACACACACACACACACACACATCCCTTAGCTCTATTCTCATCTGGGAACGTGACCCCGTGCACCAGGGTGGGTCTCTGCTATCATCAAGCTTCCCCTTTGCTGTCACCCCACCCAAACACAGACGGTGCTGATACCGGCCGCAAAGCTGTTTTTCCCCCTTGCTCGCTGCGCATAAGCATCTATCATGGTGGGTTGAAAGGTGACACTGTTTATATCGGACCTTTCTTTCCGCTGTCTTTGTGTGACCTGCTGGAGGCACGGCAGGAAGAAGGTGAAGGAGACTGTCGGTTCTTTCCTCGCGTGAGGTCATAGGCTTTTGGCGTGGAAGGACAAGAGCAGAGACTAGGTGGGTAGATTTCAAGAGAGAGAGAGAGATGGACGAGGTATAATGGCTCCACACGTGTTTTTGTTCCTGTTGTGAATTTTTTTGCCTCTCCTTTTGTTATCTGTAATCTCTTCACTTCCAGAAAACAGATTGCCAAATAAAAGTCTCCCCAACAATATTTCATACATGTTTGTAATATGGATGTGAAGTTATTATCGGAAATTAGTTCAAGGGTCTCTTGAAGATGTAAGTATTGGAAAACACATCTGCCCTTGGACCATCCTATCCTTTATTACTAGATGGAAGGTATAAGCTGCTGTATAATTTGCCCTGTGCTTTTTTTTTACATAACATTCCCAAGCTTTCTAAAGAGTCTACCTACAGTATCTTGCAGACTCACTCTAAATGTTAAAGTGAAACTGTCCGCAGCCCTTTTTTTTTTTTTATCCAACGGCAAAATTCTTCAATCTGTGACAAAATGCACTGGTGACTGTGTGTTCTTCACCAGTTCCCATGTAAGGGCCCCTTTAAAAAGAGCCTTTCTTGTCCAAACCGCACCAGTTCCCATGTAAGGGCCCCTTTAAAAAGAGCCTTTCTCGTCCAAACCGCATCAGTTCCCGTGTAAGGCCCCTTTAAAAAGCCTTTCTCGTCCAAACCGCACCACTTCCCATGTAAGGGCCCCTTTAAAAAGACTTTCTCGTCCAAACCGCATCAGTTCCCATGTAAGGGCCCCTTTAAAAAGCCTTTCTCGTCCAAACCGCACCACTTCCCATGTAAGGGCCCCTTTAAAAAGCCTTTCTCGTCCAAACCGCACTCAGGTGGCACCATAAAGACACAGCTGGAAAACCAATCCGCATGTGTTTGCCTCTTCTCCTCGTTGGGTCATTTTCCCATGCATTTCAGACTCGTCTCCATGTTCAGTGATAATTAACCATAATTCAGGGTGTGTTTTTAAGGAAACCTTAATTTTGTTTTTTGTTTTGGGGGGCTTTGTAGTCTGATGAACATACTGACTGTTCACATACATTTGGCCATCCATCTGTTCAGTCATAATCTTTACACTCTCCCTCTTGGTAGTCTTGATAAGGATCCAAAGTTAAAATTGAAGAGGCAATGAATTTCCGATGGCATTTTATAGGTAATAAAATCTTTTTTCATGTCTGTTTTAACAAATGATGAAAAAGAAATGAGAAACAGAAGATGACAATCTCAAGATAGCGGGGATGACAACGTTCCAAATAATGCCCGACGCCACATAACATTTATGACGTGTGTCATCAGCAAGTAGAAGCTGCTGGGGTAAAATAGAACAAGCTTAGAACAAGCTGTCCCAGCAGAGCCAAAATAAAAATAAAATCGCAAAATAGACCTATCATGAAGTCTTGACATGGACACTTATTTAAGGACCAACTAAGCACTGGTTCCAGTCCCTAAAAACATAAACCAGCCCACATTCACCCATGAAACCCAGGAATAGGATTCAAAATCCCCCCACCTCGTTCACGATTGTTCAGTCTTTCAAGTCTGCACCCCCTACCCCTCAAAGAAACCCAGGAACAGAATAAGGGATTAAAGTGGAGACGTTCAGGTTTGGATTTGCATTAGACGGCAGCAGTGTTGTGTTGAAATAGTCCCCTGAATACGTGAGTGGCGACAAGGCCACCGACCCGACCCCTCGGCATTCCACTCATGTATTTATAGAGGTGGCATTTAAACCTGGCAGCGCTTCATATACCCGTGTCACTTCCTGTTCCTGGGAAAGATAGAGGTTTCACGGGCACGAAACAACCACCCAGGGCAATTTCTCCTGATACAGCTTCAACCGATTACGACATGTACTTAAAACACCCGAGTGTACGGTCTATAATGTTTCTTTTTCGTTTGTTTTGGATACTTTGATACTGTAATAAAAACCTGTAGTCATGATTTCTCTTCACCCAGGAACAGCTGGTGCCTCCATGTAGACCTGTCATTTAAACCCGCCAACACATACGTGGAATGCGGAGACATCCGAACGAACGGACATCACGATATGTAAGCCATTTCATGTATGTAATCGGACCCCCTGGGTTGAAGACGCAGAGCGGACCAAATAGTCTTGATCGGTAGCCCTACCCCACCCATTGGAAGGCTACGACTGTAGTAAGCAGAATCTGTGGGAAAATAGGTGAACTTTATCCATGACCATCAGCAGGTGGCCATCCCTGTGCAGTTTTCTCCCATTTTATTGGAGTTCAAAAGAACTTGGAGGGTGCATAACCTGAAAGGATAGGAGCAGCTGGAGAGAGGGTTATTCACAGTTCACTCAGTGGTCTTACAGCCACACATAATACCATGAGTCCTCAACAGAAGTTTGTTTATAGTGTCAATGACAGAAGGATTTGTGATTAGCTGTATGGGTCTCACTAAGATGTAGAAATGTATTGCTATTAGTCTAAAGGATGCTAATCAGAGTGCTTTGTAAGTTTTCCATTGAGAACAAATATACGTTTGTTCAAATGGCTGTTTGAATTGTATGTTTACAAGAGTTCATTTGGCCATGCTGACTCATGCCTATCTGAGACATTTCAGCAGCTTCCAAAACAGTTTTTCTTTTTATTCAGAACAAGCAATTCTTTTTATGAAGTGAATTTGACTAATGATTTGTCCAAGTAAACAGTACTAGAATTCAACGAAGGAGGAAGAGATAATAACAAAGGAAATGACTATTAAGTTTGTCTATACTGGTGATAGGAAATGGACATACTTTACTTTCAAACACCCAGAGATCCACCTGCATCAATAGTATCTTTAATGCGAGTAATATATATATATACAGTTAGGGCCAAAATATATATATATACTGTATATTGAAGCAGTTACTTCCCAGTTTTAAGTTGGGTTGTAGGTAGGCCTATATATATTACATATTATAATGCATGTATGGGCAGATATATTTAATGAAGGTTTGTCTGTTTGTCTGTCTGTTTATACGCCATGGAGAGTAAACAGTAGCTGTCCTGGTCGGACTGAGGCCTGTGTGCCTGTGAGAGGTTTTGAATTTCCAGATGGGGATTTGTAAGGTTTTCCATTTCCCCTCCATTCAACCTGTGCCATGGATAGATTCTGCTCACACCACCTGCTTCTCTGTCCCGTATCACTCCCTTTTTCAACGTCGCTCCTTATAATACACAAAACAGACTCGTTTCACCCTTTTGAAAAGACAGTAGTGCAACAAAATATTGAAAAGTAACATTTTACTTGGGGTTAAATTTGTCCACTCAAAATGTATAAAACATACATACAAATAAATAAATAAAGTGTCTCTGCTCTCTGCAATCGATCCCGTCTCTAAAAGTATGTCTGAGGCCTGTGTGCCTGTGAGAGGTTTTGAATTTCTTGAATAAGTGCCTGATTTTCAACGTCGCTCCTTATAATTGCGGCAGCGTTTCAATTCTTTTTGAAAAGACAGTAGGTGTTGACAACCCGTTTCCTCGGGACAGTGATTTCCGTGACACAAACTAATTAGCGATGAAAAGGCCGACAGGGCCTGGCACAGGCCAGTCCCATTTTATGACCTCGGGCTCAATACAACGAGTCCGCCATATTTCCTTCCCATAAAAGAAAGTGCCATTTTCATTGTTAGCTTCTGTGACTAAGCCAAAGCAGTAGGCTAGAGGTTTGGAAAAATAATAAGATTTTCCACAGCCCAATATCTGCGAACAAGCGTAAACTTTATTACCAAACTTAAAACACACAATTGTATTTTGTTTTTACTTCTGTACACCGTGCCATGCAGTAATAGACTGATATCTATTTTAATCCCAAGTTTAACACTTTCAAGCTGATTAAATTAAACAATTACACCACAAATACATTTTAGTCTTTGTTGACCTGTCATGAAAAACCCTGCTCTTCATCTTAAACTGTAATAGTTATTTCTAGTAACTATGACTATGATTGTTATTTCTAGTAACTATGTGCTCCACCTCAACCATTTCTCCCACTGACATAAATCATAGAAACAGATTGAGCAGAAGAGACAGATATGTGCACCTCAGTCTTTCAGGTGACCAATAGAACAATAGACCAACAATAGACCAATGGAACAACATGAGCAACTCTAGTTACTCTTTCAGGTGGCTTGGCATAAGAGTCAGAGAGGACAGATGAATTCAATAGACATGTCTTTTCTACTCCTTGCAGTAATATGGTCTAGCTGGATTTTTCTGTTTCTGGTGAGTTCAAGGCTTTTGTTCTCTAAAAGAACCACAAAAAATATGTGAAGGACACCTAAGCCACTGAGATGGTGAGTGTGAACAACTGACTTGCTGTCTAAAGAGTGACTGTACATATACGCTGCCGATTGGCTCAGTTGTGTTTTAGAGCCAGGCGGCAGAGGCAGCATCCTGCAGTAGGAAAGTAAATCCATCTGGAGAAGGACTCAGTCTCGTACGTCAGTAGTGTCTGGCGCCACAGGTTGGCAAATCACTTTTTTTTTACATAAATGTGTCTAATATTAAAGAAAAAAAAACCAGGGTATTGAATGTGCATCGATAAATATAATTGGCCCTTTTAATTTTTTTACAGATGTTTCCGGACAATCAATGGCTCCGTTCCAGTTGTGCCGCATGCAGAATCACTTAACCTAACCTGGTCCAGCTACTAACGTAATGACATTGGCCTTATTTTTAACAGGGCTCATAAAGTACAATAAGATTAGAGTTTGAATTATGTGGCAAAAAATATATGTGGTGCAGCCATACCAGTTAAGGTAGGACCAGAATGTGCTGTGTTTGTCTGCTCATTTGTTTATAGAACATAGACACAAACATAGCTCATTCTCTAGTACATAAGGGGAGAAGTAAACCAAAGCTTGTATGCACAAACATTTATGCACTTGCACATGATTTTATACACGCATCAATATAGCAACAATTCACAGCAATCTACTCAAGATGGGAATTCACAGCAATCTACTCGAGATGGGAATTCACAGGAGTAACCTGAACTACAGAGGATCCATGCCTCCTGCTTAAGCCCACTCCGCTTTTATCATTGATATGCTCTGATTTACTCACTGCCTTCGTTAATTTGAGAACAAATTTTTTGGGGGGGGAAATCACGACACGTATCTTTCGTTTGTAATACCCTGTTTAGAGAGTCTTTTTATTGGCTTGTGATTTTGACGGTCGCCCCAGTAACATTGCATCACAGTGTTGGATATCAAAGCGTCCATTGGCATGTGGGTATCCCTTTGAAGCGTGTGTCTGATGTCAAATTGAAAACAATGCCAGGTAAATACAGAGTCTATATCATGTATTAATGACAGAGACTAAAGCAGGGAAATCAGTCTCCAAATAACTTTACACCCAGGGGTGTCCAAATCTGGGGGCCAGATTGGAGCAAAAAACAGAAAACATTGCATTTTGGAATATTTTGTTCTTTTTGTAAGTTTTCATAGCCAACTTTCTACGTAACTGACTAAATCAGTTGAGGGGTGGGTGGGTGGGGGGGGGGGGGACATTTTCCATTGGATTCGATTGCTTTACGGTTCTTAAATCAATCCAACTGCTTGTCACCCTTGTTAGCACATCCAATATAGCCACGCTATTTTAGCAAGAACAATGCTGCCTTTTTCCTGACAATTGTTTTATCACGATTATGCTGGCTCCCTTACTCTCTAACTTTCATTGTAAAAACAATCAGGTATGTGACATGTTGTGCCTTTTTAAAGACCCCGAGGGCGAAGAGAAGTGGACTGAGGGGGTGGGGGGACCTCACTGGATCCTGCTCGTTTTAGCACATAGCTCGTTCGGAAAAATAAAGGACCTGTTGATGACCCACCAAATCAAGGCAGTGTGTGCCACCGATACGATCCACAAATACCCGTAAGTATGGGATGTCATAATAGGATTCTTTGAAAGGCATGCTCTTGAGTTTCAGAGAATCGGCACAAACGCTACCCACTATCCACTCAAATATGTGCCATTGTAAGTAAATGGATTTTTCCATTTTGTGCTGCTGCCACACTGCACTAACAACAAAAGATATGGTACATGTACAGATAACAATTTTTTTTTTTTTTTTTAGTAGTTTGCTATATCTACGCCTCCTTCCTCTGTGCTATCATGTTCTCCACTTTTCCTCACACCACATCCCAAGCTCTCCCTCTTGACCTCCAAGGGCCTAAAAACACCCCCCCGTGCCCCTGTGGTGTTGCGCTAAAATAATGCCCCCTCCCCCACCTAGCCGGACTCTTCCTGGCTGCTAAGGCTTTCGCGCCGCTGATTTATGGATACAGCTGTGGATCAGCGATGAAGACACCTGTCCCCTCGTCTTCCCTCCCACACTGAAGAGCTTCTGTGCTAACCTGGGTTTGGAATGTCGCCGTGCCGACCTGGCGGGGGGGTCGTCGGGGTCGCGCACTCTATTGACAGTGCCTCCTCAGTGTGGCCTTGTTTGCCTGCGTTCAGGCCCTGAAGGGACTGGGCCCATGTTGACCGAGCCACAGTCGTAACCTTAACTGTGGAATGGAGACTGTGACAGACATTGCGGCTTGTGATTGACGGAGGCCCATGCAAACATGTATAGCAACTTTGTGTTGGATTGTATCAAACGCGTTTGACCTAGTATGCTGAGACTGTGTATATCAGATACATCAAAACATATAACCCCAAATACAGACTGAAAAGTTTCATCCTCGATCACTATATCAAATCACATTTAACTATGGTAATGGCCCTTTAATGTGTCTGCCATCCAAATAACACCCGATGATTAAACTTTGAAAGCGAGAAGTTTGCTTGTATGTGGCTGCTATCATGTCATTTTTGGTTCTTCCTGGTAAGTAGGGTGTATGCTCGCTCTCTCTCTGTCTGCCCACCTGAGTAGAAGCTGACCCTGGCACAGCCTTCTCTGAATGCCTGGGCGGTCTAAATTGATGAGAACCCTGGCATCTGTTTTGGCCTGTGTCAGCAATGACCCCTGGGGGGCCTACCTTGACCCTACCGTCTCTGATATACATATGTATATATATATACACTAAAGTATTAATAGTTTACAAAATCTTTATATAGATATAAATGTGCTCATTAAATAAAGCTATAACAATGAACTAACTTGATGAGGCAACACAGATATATATGGATGTTCTGTTTCTGTTTTTAATGCGCAACCTAAGAAGCAATGTGAGAATCGGTTCAGTGTAGTTGATGTATTTGCTCAGGCCCTTCCCATGCATGTTGTCATGGCGCCACACCTTCACTGTGAACAGCACAAATACATCACATCAAGTATAAAGTGGTGCTCTGAATGGTAAATCGTTTCCCACAACTTGTTCATCAACGCACAACGGCACGCATACTTATCCAATGACCTTTTTTTATGGTTCACTATGAATCATAAAACGCAGGGAAGTGTACCAAACTGCTTCCTTTTCGGAAGAGAGTGACGTGACTGTCCAGGAATTCCCGCCCAAAAGTGTGTGAGCCATGGACCGTCGACTTCTTGTCCGCAATCTCATCCTTGTCATTCTCGTCCCCAGGATGAGTCCTCTGAAGTCTTTGTGTGGCCAGACCCCCTTCCCCCCACCTCCTCCCCATCTCTTAACATCAATGGAGAGACTGATAGCGCTCTGACAGGCCTGGCTAGCCTGTTGAGTGTGCCTCGCCCCTGTCGGACCTTGCTGTGCTAAAGCTTTTGAGATTGTGGGCTGGCCACAGACGCACTCTGTCACTCTACGGGTCTCTGTGGTTTGACAGACGCCGGGACCACAGCCCGGTATCATCTAATGGAACTGGAGAGAGAGAGAGAGAGAGAGAGAGAGAGAGAGAGAGAGAGAGAGAGAGAGAGAGAGAGAGAGAGAGAGAGAGAGAGAGAGAGAGAGAGAGAGAGAGAGAGAGAGAGAGAGAGAGAGAGAGAGAGAGAGAGATAGATTGTCCATCTTTGCCTCCGCCTGAGAGAGACAGGCTTGCGACTGCCTGATGCTGTCTCCATCTAGAGCAGTTACACTGATGTGGGTGATCAGGTTTAATGTTACCATTGATTTATCTGCGTGTGCGAGTGGAATCTTTTGATAAAACGGACTGATCTTATTTATTTGCCACCAATAATGGATGGTTGAAACAAGATTTATATGTCTCTTCTCTAAAAGATGATGACGATGAAGCATTTTGTGACCACACGCACATGTAGACACAGATGCACACACACACGCAATACGTATATATTATATTTCTTACAGATATTCTTAGTCAGTTTCCACACTACTCTTTTTTTTTTATTTGAGACAAAGTTCAGGCCCTTCATAGATTTAAGTGTGCCACATTAAAAACGTCTTTGACCTTTGACCCGTCAATCTGATTTGGATTAACTTTGTTTGTTTCAATCTGTCCCTCCTCATTATGGCAATGATTCCAGCAGACACACACAGTCTTTGAAAACCTTGTCCTTCACAAAAAAATAAAAAATAAAGTTGATGGTGGTCACAGATGTTTAAATGGTTGTGGGTGAGCGCTTACAGATGACTAATTTGAGCCACTGTATTTAAATTAGATTAGACACAAAGCATTGAGACGTTCTGCAGTCCAAACTTAATAGTAGTATCCTGTAAATCCTCCACAATAATGAGCTAACCCTCTAAAACCATTTCCGCCAGTAACATCTGATATTCTACGCAACCTTAGCAATAAACGGTCATCAGAGCACGCCATTTAGAGAACTCGTACCTCTTTCTCAGACCTTGAGACACTAAAACAGTATGCTCAAGTTTAACCTTGCTATGGAGAACACACAGAAGTATCCTCTTTTTTTTTTTGTTCCACCCCGCAATGCGTTTTCCCCATCGCCTCCCTCTCTGTTCTCCCCAGAGCTCGGAACATCCCAACCACCAAAGTGACCCGCTGAGGGTCTGTGAAGCCGCCCCGACGCTGTAATTACGTCTGGCTAATGTTTCAAGGGGAGGACGCGAGGCACTTGAAAGCCTCCCTCGTCTTTTTGAAATGACATAGAGCCTGTCTTGTGGGTCTCCTGGCTAAGAGAGAGATGAAAGGTGGAAGCCAAGAATGGTCTTCTTGTCAGTGTGTGTGTGTGTGTGTGTGTGTGTGTGTGTGTGTGTGCGTGTGTGTGCGTGCGTGCGTGCGTGCGTGCGTGCGTGCGTGCGTGTGTGTCGGGGGTGTAGTTAAAAGAACCAAAAAGACCAATGCTTCACTGATTGGCTATATAGTACTGTGACATCACAACCGGTGTGAAGATATTTCCTGTATGCTAACTATTTTGCTAAAGTGACTTAACATGCAAGTGCATAAAGCAAATGAAAGCAGTTGCAAAAAAAATATGTGGTTGCTTATTTGGTCAATATGATGTTAATAAAAAAACATATTGCCAGTTGTTCACTATTACACTACATGGCAGAAAATGAATGCAACAGCTGAAAACACTGCAACTATTTGGTCACTATACAGTGTGTAGTTCAACTATCACTCACCTACTGGAACGTTGATTTAAAGTAGTGGTTGAATCGCATGCAGATGCTGCAGTAACACTACCTGCAGTAACAACGCCTGAGACACTGTGAGCTGCACAGTGCTGTGTCTGCCTAGTAACACAGTTCTACTGCAGCTGCCAGTCACTGTACACCTCGCGCCTCAGGTGACCCGCCGCCACCTCTCTCTCCAGCGTCCAACTGGCATCTGCTCTGGGTGCTCGAAAACCATGACCCCCTAAATCAATCGACCAGCATGTACCGTAGCAGCAAGAAGTAAAGCGCCCCCCTAACACCGCAAACCAAAATAGGATTTTTCAAATCGTTGGTGAGGGAAATGCAGCGATGCAGTTTGTGCAGTCGACGAAAGACTGTGATACCCAATTTTACTAGAGAGTTGTATGAATCAGATTATGTCCTACTGTTTACAAGGGCATCTCCAAAGTAAGGTTGATATCAAGGAATTAAGATGGAGTAAAGATGACCAGTAAATCAGGAAGGTGGAACACTAAAAGAGATTTGTGGAATACAAAACATATTTTTTTGAAAAGGCATTAGGTTGTAAAACGGCTTCTGTTGCAGTTGAGGCAGTGACCACAAGCCGTGTCCCTGTTACCACGGCGCCCGGCACGAAGGGACACGACGTTAAGCTACATCCCCCCTCCCGTCACTTTGAAGAAGCACATGTCTCACATGCCTCGCATTGAAGACAGGTCCTTGACGAGGGTGTGAATATCTTGTCCAATGAAGAGATGAGAAAAAGCAGCCTCATCTGTCCAGCTCTGGAGTTAGATATATGACCGTTGGCGCTGTGTAAGTTTCATATGGATACAAAAGACAAGGGAAACCCCACTTTGTAATTTGCAGTAATATAAAAATGTTTGTCTGGTATGTTAATTAACTTCTTGTATGTGTGTGTGACAACAAACAGATTGCATACTTTAGCATTGTTGTTCAGCTTATTGTCTTGAGGTTGGAGTCTAACATTTATAAATACATGAGCAGGAACAATATTCATGGCTTTAATACAAAAAAGGACGATAAAACAGTGATAGTGAATCAAACATTTGTGTCATAACCTGGCAGTGTATTATTTAAAGTGGTCTCCAACCATGCTTACCAGATTCACAGATGATATAGTGTATTCTCATAAGCTCATGATGAAATGTTTTAACCAATATGGCAGGGTTTCTAGAGTTAGAGCTTCACAGAGAACCTAATTAGAAAGCTACGGAGGATATTTACGACCAGCACCAGGGAACCTTGGAGGAGCAAATCAAGCACTCCTAATTATGATGATTTGCTTCACCTGTTTTGTGTCAGATTCTCTTTTGTTCCCACTGGTGTTTAGTTATTCCATGTAAGACTAGTCTTTGTGAGTCCACCTTGTCAGTCGTTCTGTCTTGCTTGAAGAGGATGAGGCCCAAATGCAGGTAAGTACCTAAGTCCAACGAGGAAGCAAGTCGAGATTCAGACAGAAAACGAGACAGAGACGGGGCCAAAGACAGACACACTAGACAGATAAAGAGACACACCGTAACAGGCAAAACACAAACAAATGACTCAAGATTTCTTTCACTGGTCTCTGTGTAGGCGTACTATACTAAACCTTTATGTGTGTGTAAGCGTACTAAACCTTTCCCTGTGTGTAAGCATATTAAACCTTTCTCTGTGTGTAAGCATACTAAACCTTTCTGTGTGTAGGTGTACCATACTAGACCTTTCTGTGTGTAAGAGTTCTAAACTATATCTTTCTGTGTAAAGGCATACTAAACCTTTCTGTGTGTAGGCGTACTATACTAAACCTTTCTGTGTGTAGGCGTACTATACTAAACCTTTCTGTGTGTAGGCGTACTAAACCTTTCTGTGTGTAAGCGTACTACACTAAACCTTTCTCTGTGTGTAAGCGTACTATACTAAACATTTCTGTGTGTGTAAGCGTACTATACTAAACCTTTCTGTGTGTAAGCGTACTAAACCTTTCTCTGTGTGTAGTGTGTAAGCGTACTATACTAAACCTTTCTGTGTGTAAGCGTACTAAACCTTTCTCTGTGTGTAAGCGTACTATACTAAACCTTTCTGTGTGTGTAAGCGTACTATACTAAACCTTTCTGTGTGTAAGCGTACTAAACCTTTCTGTGTGTGTAAGCGTACTATACTAAACCTTTCTGTGTGTAAGCGTACCATATTAAACCTTTCTCTGTGTGTAAGCATACAAATCTTTCAGTATACGAGACCCTTTTCTGTGCTAGAGCTGAAAGATTAGACTACAGACAGTTAACATTTTCTTAGGACACTTTGCCATCTGTTTTGTTAACACTGCTTTCACTATCCTCAAATGGATTGTTTGTACAAGGAAATACAGGTTAAATTCTATTGACAAAAAGGTTGTCTAAGACTGTACTTTGAAAAACTTCAAAGGTAAACTACATTGGAGCTATGTGTAGATAAAGGTATCAAGTAAAACAAATAAATGTATACTGTTTTTTTAAACTCTTTTATACTACATTTTAATCGCGTTTTTTTTTCGTTCACCTTTCATGCAGTATAGGAATAATACTAGCATGGCGGTGAAATGTAATTTCCATTCAGATGCCGAAGACAGCTCGGTGACATCCCTTTCTAAACTCAGCGTAAACACGCATGTAAAGGTCTGAGCCTGTCCTGAAAAGAGAATTAGTAACAAGAACATTTGTCTCACAAAGCACACATGCATTTTGGGTGGCCTCCTCGAGTCTTTCTTTAGATGTAGGCTAACCGAGGTCTGGGGACCATCAATCAGACTTCTTTAAGAACACTTAAGGCTGGGCTGGGTCGGGTCTGTGAGACCCCTTTGGAAGAGGATGTTTGTGTTAACTGTCCGGTTTCTGCGTCGGTGTGTTTCCACATTTGTTTTCCTCTTTCCCCAGTGAACCTGACTTTTATTGCTGTTATGAGTCATTCACATATAT
Organism: Galaxias olidus; assembly: GCA_026901105.3. Classification (NCBI taxonomy): domain Eukaryota; kingdom Metazoa; phylum Chordata; class Actinopteri; order Galaxiiformes; family Galaxiidae; genus Galaxias; species Galaxias olidus. The sequence goes on from JAPMUY010008750.1 coordinate 224,033, forward strand.
AGACAATCTGAACTGCCTCTGTGTGTGTCGCCTAGCTGTGTCTACGCCATAGTGCATTTTTAACTTCTGTTCATAAATATGGAAACTTCGACGATATAATTTAAGCATGAATGCAATGAAATCAGTACAGTAAGAAGACAAGCTGTACGTTTTAAATCACACTTCACATGGATATTGTAATATCCCATCTTTTCATCTGCAGCATCACACCCCCCCCCATGCCCCTGTGTGTGCTCCCTTTCCCACCAACCACCACATAGCCTGTCTTGGAAAGTGGTTTATGTGTGTTCGTGTTTGTTGTGTCCTCTCCTAGAGCTCACTTTGGCCTGGCCTGGCCTGGTCTGGTCTGGTGTGGTGTGGAAGGGGACCTGGTCTGGCTGCTAAAGCCATCAGCTTGGCCAGGTCCAGGGCGGATAAATCACCTTGCAAAAACACACGTCAGAAGGTGAAATGGGCCAGGGGGACCGGCTACTGTAAATCTACGGCCCTGCCATACTTGAGGTGCAGGTAGTGGCGTGTAATCCGTGTATACCCACCGTCCTGCCCGACCACCCCGCCTGATTTAAGACTGTGAGAAATTCTTTCGGTGCGCCCGGCCTTTTTCCTTTCTTGAAGCGCGGCTGTTTGTTCGAGGGTCCTCTTGTGTGTCACTTATTATCCAAATAGTCTATGGCCCGGTTTCCCGTACAGGGATTAAGCCTGGTTCTAGACTGAATCTCACTGTCAATGGAGATTCTCCATAAATTTTTGTCTTGTTGTCTAGGACTTGGCTTAATCCCTGTGCGGGAAACCAGGTCTATGCATTTTTTATAATTTACTTGATAAACTTAAATTAGCATTATATTCACCATGCTGCAAATATAACTGAGAAGCACGTTTGAGCTGTTGTTTAAAAAAGATTGCTTAATGTTTGTGTCCCCTTTGTAATGGTAATATTCACTGTTTTCCTTACATGGGACACTGTCTGCCACGTATTAGAAAATGGAAGCAGTGAATATAAGCCAAAAAGTCCGAGCTGGAACCATAGGGCCACTACTTTGCCACATTTTTATGTTTTCAAATATTAGATGCAGGTCTGCAGATCCTGTGATGTCATCCTCCAAACGGCCTCCTGATTCCCCTCCAGTAGCAGTGCCGTAAAAGAAAAGGGCCTCTAATACGTGACCCACAGCGGTGGAGCGGTGATAGACGAAGCAGGCAGAGCCTCTCTCCCTTTTGGCTGAGGCAGAGATCCAGGACCCAGGCTGCTGGGAGTGCTCCCTCCCCCCTCCCTCCCTCCCTCTCGCCCTCCCTCCCTCCTTCCCTCTGCTGTGGGGCCTGCCTTTCCTGGGTCTGTGCTTTCATTTAAGACCGTGGAGGTATGGGAGTCAAAGGAGTCATGGTTCAGTTGGGCATGTTTGGGTTGTTTTGGGGGGTTGTTTTTACATCGCCCCTGGTCCTCTCACGTTGACTATACAGTCGAGACTGATGGTGGGCAGAGGAGCAGTGCTCGTTAGCTAGACGGACTGGACCCGTGATACTTAAAAATCTTCCATCCTATTCAGGAAACTGTGACAATGGAAACGTGCAGACTCTTTGAATTCCCTTCCAAAGAGCATCAGAGAGTCTGTGTCAACCAATGTTTTTAAAATCCCGGCTCAAGACTTATTGCTTTGAGCTGGCATTCGTTTCATATGGCATTTATAGTGCTTTGAGGTCTGCCCAGACTAAAGTCACTGTAGACCTATAAATTTGTATTGTGTCGTATTGTATTGTATTGTATTGTATTGTATTGCATATAAGCTTGGAGAGTGGGATGCCAATGGCTTGGGGTAGCCAATGACTCTAGTGAATGATTTGAATGCACGATTCTGAGAATTGGCTTTCCATCATGAACATTTAACTGCCACCTACACCGTAATTCCTGCTAGTAGTCATAAGAAATACGTTACGTTTTTAAAATATGTATTCTACATCTGTGCCATTGCATTCATTCTAATGATTTGTCATTGCTGCGGGTATTGATTAACCTCCATTAGGATCCTCTAAGGGGATATTGAGCAGCAGCTACTGTGGACTAAACCAGGCAGTCCCAGACCAGACCCTTTGAAGTCCCACCTGGCTATGGTTTCCACTGCACACAGATGGCTGGCAATACCGAAGGGGAGATTTTGGATGTGGCTGTGTAAGGACAAAACTGCCTCGTTAAAAAAAACATGCCATTCTTCATGGAAAAAAAATTATCTTCTCTATCTGTAGTAAAAGACAAAGAAATGTTTTTAACGGCAACATCTGTGACACACATGAGACAAAGTGTCTCTCTCTTCAGGGGGCAGATGTGTTAACGCATAAAGAGTGAAACGTTCAGAGTTCAGCGCCGCGTAAAATACTGCCAGTTCTAAAACTGTGCAGGACGGAAGGCTGCATAGCGTCCTCTTTTAATGGAAGCACCACATTTCCCTCTTTTTGAGATGGTGAGACATTCAGAAGTTTGATAATGTGAGTTCACTGCCTCTGATCCCGAGAGAGCACTCGTGAACTGGATTGGCACTATGGGGTTTCACCCTTTACCACGCAGGCCATATGAATAATAAAAGTATTTAATGGAGAATTTTGTTACCATATAATGACGAGCTGAAGAACAGGTTCATTGGATTTCAGTCGTACAGATAGTAAACTGTTCTCAACCGTAAATGACCTCACATGATTGCCAGCATTGTTCAGCCAAACTCTTGACGTAGAATTTATTTGCACAACTTTGGTATGATATGCATGTACAGTACATGCTGTCTCTCATGGGAATTCAACTGGCTCAATCTCCTCATAAGCATAGGTGCCTTTTGTTTTAAATAAGACGCTAAGTATGTAACTAAAAGTTAAATTAGTCAAACGACTACAAAAAGATTTATTTCATGTTACCACCCAAGAATATTTAGAAATGTCTAAATATTTGTGTTTTTAAGTCATACATACAATATCTGCTGTTGTTCGGAATACTAAATGAAAACATGGGTATTCCGGTGGTCACTTTGAGTGCTTACTGGAACATCCATCCATCCATCCATTAGCTATACCGCTTATCCTTTGCAGGGTCGCGGGGGGGCAGGAGCCTATCCCAGCTGACACAGGGCGAGAGGCGGGGTACACCCTGGACAGGTCGCCAGTCTATCACAGGGCTGACACATAGGGACAGACAACTCACACTCACATTCACACCTACGGGCAATTTAGAGTCACCAATTAACCTGCATGTTTTTGGACTTTTGGACAGTTTAAAACTTTTTTAGCTTACTGGAACATTTATGTTTTTATAATGAATAACACAGAGGGAGCTAACCAAGTAGGTCCATGCCATTAATCTAATACACAATGCTCTTTATGTTGCTTAAAGAGGTATTTTTACGTTTTATGGAATCAGCGGAAAAACCCTTAGGGTGCTTGGAGTAATTTACCAAGCTGGTGAACGAGCAGAGGGCTTTTACTGTTAAGGGATTTCTAGTAAAAAAACACTCAAGTTGAAAGTCTGACGTAACAAACTGTCGAAGAGTGTGCTGAAACAACGCCTCACCAGAGTGTACAGTGGAGTGAGGACGCATTTCCATCACTGTGGCGCTCAAGGGCCATCACTTTACTTCTCTCTTTGAAGTCCACACACTTCCAAGCTGGTTTCCCTTTCACTCTGAAGTGCAATGATTTTTTCTCCCTTTTCTTTTCTTATATTTTTAAATGGCCTGAAATAAGGGGCTTTCAAGCTGCGATCTCTACTGTGATGGAAAACTATTCCTTCAACCCCAAACAGTCGCTCCGTGAGTTACAATATCATTCGGGCATCCAGGGGCCATTTGGGTACACCCATGTGCTACACAGCTGGTGTGAATCATAACAACACGGAGCGTGTGCTGGTGTTTACCTCGAGGTAGGTGAGACGAGGGTGTGTTTTGGTTCTTCAAACAGAACCGGTCCTCATCAAATGCAAGGGTTCTCAATGAAATTGCCACTCGAGGCTAAATAGACAATTGACCACGAGACCAACTCGTATTGCTTTCATAGGGAATGGATTAGGCCGGGGGGTGCATTTAAAAACAGGTGCGTGTTTAAATGGAGGACAAATTGACACGCCTGCTTATGTAAGCATTAGATGTGCCGCATTAAGGCTCTGACAATGGATTCTTCTGGAGAGTCTCCTTTGAAGTTGCCAGGCTTATAAATATACAGTATATGCCTGACAGAAAATGTCAAGCTGTTTCTTTTTTTATATATAGGAACACATGCTTTCAACCCTTTTACTGGTCTAACCATAATTCTGGTGTGTGTGTGTGTGTGTGTGTGTGTGTGTGTGTGTGTGTGTGTGCATATCTTAAAGCACCTTGGAACACTGTTAAGATTCCTAATATTGTGAACTGCTACAAGCCAGCAGTACCAGACCAGGGGAAGATCGTTTTATAGACATTAGTAAAAATTATTTTATATAAGACATCTGTCTTTGCGGAGAGCAGAAAGAGAGGGTGGAGAAGTCAAAGCTCAGATACATGGCTCATATAAATTAAACATCCAGGTAGGAAGGTGCACACCTAAACTGCTTTCAACCTAATTTCCCTCTGAATATTTAAATGCTCGTTTTTAACGTGCTCCGTTATTGATAATTGCATTGTAAATATTGTCTCATGATATACTGTGTTTTTCTTTTTATGTTTTGGAAATGAGCAGTAGGTTCATTATTACTGTCATTCTAAACACGATCTCAGATTTCACATTGATGCCGATAGTGATGTTCTGCATAGTTCATTGATAACTGTAGTGTAGTTCTGCATAGTTCATTGATAACTGTAGTGTAGTTCTGCATAGTTCATTGATAACTGTAGTGTAGTTCTGCATAGTTCATTGATAACTGTAGTGATGTTCTGCATAGTTCTTTGATAACTGTGGTGTAGTTCTGCATAGTTCATTGATAACTGTAGTGAAGTTCTGCATAGTTCATTGATAACTGTAGTGTAGTTCTGCATAGTTCATTGATAACTGTAGTGTAGTTCTGAACAGTTCTTTGATAACTGTTGTGAAGTTCTGCATAGTTCATTGATAACTGTAGTGTAGTTCTGCATAGTTCATTGATAACTGTAGTGAAGTTCTGCATAGTTCATTGATAACTGTAGTGAAGTTCTGCATAGTTCATTGATAACTGTAGTGTAGTTCTGCATAGTTCATTGATAACTGTAGTGAAGTTCTGCATAGTTCATTGATAACTGTAGTGTAGTTCTGCATAGTTCATTGATAACTGTAGTGTAGTTCTGAACAGTTCTTGAATGGTTCTTGAACTAGTCAGTTAGGTGGATGATTGATAATGACAGTGTAGTTCTTGAAAAAGTCAGTTAGGTGAATGTGGTGACCTTTGGCTTTTGACCCCACTTGTGTTGAGGAGCTGAGGTCAAGATGGGGTCGTAGGTTTCTGACATTTTGAGGTCACCACTCCATTAGACACAGCCTGCTTAGTTGCTGACCTTTGAACTGGGGGGAGGGGAGGGGAGGGGGGGGGACGACAACTGGTCTGACGATTCACGCAGATGATATCTAAACTTACAAAACCTATACTTTGAGTCCCATTCATAAAAATCCTGTCCCTATATCTTGAAATATCTCTGGATGATAAGAGGCCGATTGCTAAATTTCAATACATTCCTTTTTCTTTGACTTTATATGAGCATGCCCAATTTAGGTTAGGAAATATGCTTTCGTTTTTATTTTGCATCAACAGAGTGGTTTAGTACCAAACAGCTGTTTGATATCGCGGACTGCATGACTGAGTGTGTTTCTCTGACTGTGTGGCCTTGAACCTATGTCGTAATAATAATAATGATTATTCATTTTATTTATATAGCGCTTTTCTAACACCCAAACTCGCTTCACAGCATCAACATAGACAACATGACAAAAATAAACAATTAGACAGGAATAGTATAACAGACAGACAGCAGCAACAGTTCTAACTATAAGTAAGCAAAAGGATAGTATCAGTAAAAGAAAGGGACCAGATTCTAAACAGAGTTAACTAGGGTATGCTAGGGTGAAAAGATAAGTTTTAAAGTGGGTTTGAAAGATTAATTGCGAGTTGAAATTCCGAATTAGAGGAGGGAGAGAGTTCCATAATTTAGGTAGTTTAGTGTGCGGGGGTTCAACTTTGTCTTCTAATAGCACCAAGTGGGTTTGAGACGGACTCAGAAAAATGATATGAGCTGGAATAAGTATTACTACTATACCTACTATTACTGCTACAAACTTTACAATTATATTTAAACACAGACATTAACATTGCCCAATACCATCTGGATCAACAATTTGATGTCTTCTTTATGTCTGTGCCAAGTTTCTGTACTTTTAAAATGTTGTCGCAAAAGGTCCTGTGGTAAAATGGAGACTTAAACTAGTGGGAAATGATTGGCAGTGGGTATGAACGATCGTGGGCTGGTCAAAATGAAAAATCATTATATGATTGTGTATTATTTGCTTAACTATTACGTCACACTGTAAATTTTAAAAGTTTTATGTGAGGGGATTGTTTTGAAGTCTGTGGGGCTTTAAGATGTGAAATTGTCCCCTGAACAATAATCCTTGAGTGGGCAAAAGGAACAGCATTGATATTCTAATAATAATTAGCAGACGGGTTGGAAGCTGGTCTAGAGCGACAATATCATTCCAAGTAGGTTTAGTCCCTCGTAGGCTGGAAGTCATTTTCTTAGGGAACCACAGCGACACTAAATATACCTCATGAACCTTTTTTTTTACTCCAGGTACAGATGCACAGATTGTGTTACCTCTCGTCCCGAGCAGCTGTCTCTTTTGTTAAGGAAGCTGCACGTTTTTTTGTGTTTTTTTTCAGCAGCGGGGAGCTTCAGGGACTGTGGTATGAAGGGAGAGTTCTTGCTCCTTAAAGATCTGATGGACTTTGCAGGTTTGGAAATCAAAGGAGGACTTATCGTTGGTGGGAGAGGGGGTAAAAAAAAAAAGGGGGGGGGGATAAAAGTTGAGAAAGATAGAGACGGGACAACTGATATATATGAGTGGTAATCGTAACGAGTCTCCTGATTGGATGTGTATATGGGTATAGTCCTATTCAAGCTGTATTTTGTCTTCAACTTAGAGTAGAAGCATTACAAAGGTTTCTACATCTATATTTTTCACTTACAATCTTAATGGAAGTGTCTCTACTGCGCTCGTCACTCTGATTCTCTGTTTGACCCCCCCCCCGCTCATCCCACCTCCAGGGGACGGGACGAGAGGAGACGTAAGGTGAGGTGGTGGGCGGCCGGTATGGATTGCCTTGTCCCCCTATCCGGAGGATGTGGGTCTGGCGTGTTGGATCCCAGCGTTCATAAAGCTGTCACTGTCCAATTGATGGTGATGAACAACTCCGAGCGTTTAGGGGGAGGTTGGTGACTGGCCTCCTGATATATGGGATGGATGGAGATGGAGAACGAGTGGGCAGCCTCATGTGTTCTTTCTTCTCTCTCTCTCTCGCAGTCACGATGCCCTTTGGGAAAGAAAAAACGATTCAGATTTAAAGCAAAGAGTGGGTCATTTAAAGGTTTGTTCGAAGGAAGGTTGCATTCAAAGTGAAATAAGTAAGAAAGGGATAATTAGATTATTGATTGGTATTGTTGTTTTGTCAAATTGCACGATGCCATTGTCCAGCCAATGAAAAATTAATCTTGAGTCACATGGGCTGTTTACCTTAAACATAATCACAAGGAGTCCGTGGCCAGACAGAAGCAATCAAACCTGATATGCCAAATGCCCTCCGGCTAACAGACTGGTGTATGTCTGTGATAATGTTTCTCTATAGGTTGCTGCTATGATCAAGGTATCGCCCTGGCATGTTTATTCCCCCCTTTGTCTTGTTCTCCGCTAATGGCCCAGGCATCATTACGACCACATGGCCCTTCCAGAACGTTCTTCCTTAGTAGTGTTGCTCTCGTTTCAACCTTTTATCTTTGTCTGTAAAAGTTTACCCCCCCCCCCCAAAAAAGACATTTCTTGCTCATGCTCTTGATTTAGATAATAGATCAAGCAATAGTGAATGAATGGTGAAGTTAGTGTGTGTGTGTGTGTGTGTGTGTGTGTGTGTGTGTGTGTGTGTGTGTGTGCGTGCGTGTGCGTGTGCGTGTGCGCGTATAAAGGAGGGGTTAGGGGTTGGCTGAAGGGAAGGAGAGATTTCAGTGAATGAAGGCCTTCTCTTCCCAAGGGGTCAGAGTCGTACCCCCTGAGGGCCGAAGTCCCTCTGCCGCCTGTAAGTGCTACTCCAGCTTCCTGCTTTAGCCCTTTAGGCTTTGTTCTTCTGTTGTGAGAACAGGACACACACACACACACACACACACACACACACACACACACACACACACAGAATGAGCTGGAAGCATGTGGTGTTCTAATTCATCCTGATAACTGCCAGATGATCCACCCAGCCAGGCCGAGGCAGAATGCGGAGAGGGGGCTCTGACTGACTGGCTCTCTCCACTGCCTGCTGGAGTTCCAGGCGACAGGAAAGAGCCGCGTCTGCTGGAGTGGGGCAGAGGGGAAGCAGGGGCTCCCAGAGAGTCCGTTCCCGGACAGAAGACTCCACACTCCATTGTCATGGGATTCTGTACAGGGCCCTCACCTGCATCCCGTGCGCCTCTTTTTTTTTTCTTCTTCTTCTTTTTTTTTCTTCTTTTCTTTAAGTTCTGCTGTTTTAGAGGGCAGAGACACGGATGAGTGCTCGGTGGTTGCAAAGTATAGCCAGGAAACTGAGATGGGGAGCTGAGAAGTGCTAAAGACACTAAGAAACTGAGAAACTAAGAACCTACTAACTAAAAACTGAAACTAAAGCTATGGCCGTAAAAATGGTTTGATGATAATAATAATAATTATTATTCATTTTATTTATATAGCGCTTTTCTAACACCCGCAAGTCGCTTCACAGCATCAACATTGATAACATGACAAAAATAAACAATTAGACAGAAATTGTATAACAGACAGACAGCAACAACAACAACTGCTCGGTCGGTGTGTGCATGTACGTGTAGAGCACACGAAATGATGCTGGCAAAACCGAAAAGACAATTATGTTCAGTAATACAAGTAGTAGACAACAATTATGTGTGAGAATTAGAAAAGGCCATTGAGACGTGCATTGTATACATTGTGGTTATAGAATGGCTTGTGGGCCTAGGGCTGACCACCCACACACTTTATCTAGCTGATCAAGTAAACTCACGAGGACAGGGAGCATTTGCAGGCCCACTGTGGTAGCAAAGGTTACACTATTATTCACAAGTTAGCTTGGAGGTATTCAGCTTTGCTTGTGGCCAACAAGCGCATGATGTACAGGACCATGTGCTTTACAATACATTTGTTTGAATATAACATTTTCATGACAACTTAGAAAGTTCTTCTATAGTGAGTGTGCTGTGCTGTTTTAAATCAACTTTTTATCGAGGTGTTCAAGTGACACTTGTGATCATCACCAGATCCTTTTGAAACTACTTTAAGCAGGAGATTGAGGCAGTCGTACGATGCGCTGAAGACTGCAGCTGATGATTTCCAGCTCCTCACGTGTGCAATCACTTTATTCCTTTTTCAGCATGCTGTCTGTCTGCTTGTCTGTCAAAGTAGCAGCTGTCTACAGATGAACATTTAAATGGCCATTTTGCCGGCGGTCTCGATCACTGCATGATAAAAACATCAACGTGCGCTGGATGATTATGGCCCATAGATACTTTACTACTGCACGCTGATCAGAGGTGTTTACCTAACGTCGGACCACAGTCAAACAGCAACTTGATTGATTTCCCTGCCGGTTAGGCTGTGTAGCCGAGCACAGAGTGATAGAGGGGCTGAGGAGTGTCCATAATTCACGTGAATGGCGTGCCTCAACACTTGAATGTCCTGCAGCTGGACAGATAATTAGAAGCTCACCACACACACACGCTATTTTCCCTCGCTTTGAGATGCACCAAGGAAGAGACAGAGGGCAGACGTGGGGTAATCAGCAATCACTCTAAATGGATGTTTAGTGCTAATGTCAATTTCAGGCTTTGGCTTGCACATCTTGTAACACAAGCAGATCTATTAATCAGCAAGCGTGTATGTTCCTATGTAGCTGTATAAATGTATATGTTTATAAAGTATATATCTATGCACAGTATATTACATTATTTAGATCAGTTTAAAAATTTGTAAGATCAAGCTTTAGTTCACTTGTGTTTCCATATGGACACCCAGTGAGAATTCGTCTCCTTTACAATAAAATGCATTGCTCTGTGAAGTGTGTCAAGGCCATAGCACAGTTCAAGTGTGTTCAATGAACTTTGTATAAAAGGAGTTGGATTCGAGGCATATCATGACATAGTCAGAGACAACTTCACCCCAAATTGACGTTGACTGTCCTCAGCGTAACCCCCCGTACGCAAATCTGATTTTCCACATGACCACCCTTCAGGCTGTGTATGATCATGTGAAACCATGACCGGGAAGCAATTTGTTAGGCCTAGGAAGTCTGAAGAAGACGAAAGGTTCTTGGGTCAACACGGCAGATATTTCCACTTAACCCCCTCTCAGGGTTGAGCCGCTGCGTGCTTCGTGCGGTCGCGTTTCCGTTGTCCTCTCTGAAACTGTACGGGGGAAGTGCTATATTTAACCGCACCGCTGGACGGCACGAAGAGCAGTGACAGGTAAGTGAGTTTAAATGCTTTCACACAAGGGAAGTGTTAAGCTCTGGAGGTATTTTTACCCACCTATAAAGTTCACTTTTCGTTGCGTCGTTTTTAACAGAGTGACCACAGGTGAACGTTGCACCTGCCAGTGTCTTTGTTCTGGAACGTTCTCCCGAGGACGGCTGTTTATCCGACAAGCAGTGCGTTTTGGGCAGGAAATGTATTGAATATAAAGCGTGTTCACTTTAATTCAGAAAATCCTGCCCATCCTCTCGTTGATGTAAGGCCCTCATCGTTCTGCTACAGTCACGCTTCTGAAACCATGGGCTTCAGCTAGCACACACAGGGCAGCTTTATGAGGAGAAACAAGTTTGGACTCCGTTCAAAATAGAGTAGCATGAAAGGGTGAGACTGAAGTTAAGAGGCTCAAAGGTTTTTGATAATCATGTTGGTCCAATCAGATTTTACATTTGGATATTTAGATAATCTTATTTTTTATATATACATTCACGTATCACAAACTTTTGGCTTTTTTTTTGTACATTTCTTCAGCTTACCACATAGTAACATATAGTAACATACAGGGCGGTTTTCACATAGATCAACGCCTCGTGGCTGAATGGACCACATAACAATATGACCTCAACTTCCCTCTTAAATATTAGCGGTACTCCTCGTGAGAGACTTGGCTTTGCCCACAGAATAAGTGTATAAGGCTGTCAACGCAAAGAGATGAACATGTTTGATGTTTCCGTTCTTTACGCTCCACTGCAGGGAGGATTTCCTGCACCGACCTGCTCTATCCACTAAGGGGTCTGGGACACAGAGCCCCCTATGAGGTCTACAGGTTACAACCCCCTATGGCGGACATGAGCTGACCGACTCATTAAACGCTCCGTTAAATAAGCTTTTTTTCACCCTTTTTTCCACTTTTTTTTCCCTTATGGACAGGAACATTGCCAGATCAATGGTCACTGTGATAACAAAGTCCTCTTTTGCAAAGGACATGGAATAATATTTTAAAAGCCTATTGCTGACAGCTTTTAGGTGTTATTTACGCCATGTCTAAAATCTGATTTACATTACCTTGTAATGGATGTTTTTGCTAACCAGAGGAGAGAGGATATTTAAATAAAAAAATAAAATAAAATAGGAACCCAAGCTGCCATTATTGGGGGTTGATATCTTACTGGGGTTTCTAATATAATGTATGTATCATTTTACACAAATCCACTCCAGTTTCAAATAGCCTTTATCAAAATTGTTAAAGTAGTTGATTCACAACCATTTTCAAGATTTGAAGCATAGACATGGCTATTTGCATTGTACAGGCTTCTAAATTAATCAAACAATACCTGTGAACCAACGATAATTTTACTGCTGAGCAGGACTTCACATGCCAGCAGGAATAGCGTAGGAGAAATATAGAAAACCATACATTCCTACTGAGCAGGCTGTTCCAATTCAGAAGGTCTATTGTAGGGAAAGATAGATTACCTCAGGACAAAATGTCAGTTTCCTGCTGAGCAATGTGTACTTACAAAAGAACTTCACCACTAGTAAAATTTGTAGAAATCAGCTGATCATTGCTCCATGACATTAATGCACCTTTTGATGCATGAAATTCTGTCTGACTGCCTGAGTTTTTGCTTTGGAATTAGAGGCTATTTCATATATATGAACATATTGAATATTTCTATATATAAGAAATCTAAATAGGAAAACATCTTCATCTCCTTATTTAGGGACCATTTGACCTCACATGAATCTTCACTCTTTAATGGGTCTGGTGCTACACTATCTGAACAGAGAGACAAACTAGTTTTTTTCTCATTAACCACCAGGTGTACTGGACAGTGTACGAGGTTTCCAAATAAAAATCGTAGATGAAATGGAGTCCAACAGACATTTTGAAGAAATGGAATAGACCTGGAAACTCAACTAAGGAAGAGTCCAGTTATAGGAAAACACTTCAAAGTCAAAACGTGTGAATGGAGTAAATATGAGGCATTCAAGTTAGTGAGAACCCTATTAAATGTTACAGTTACGCTGTGTAGTACTTCAATAAAGTTTATTTGACTGCAGTATTGCCTAGTTAATTTACAGAGGTGGGACAAATGTTCACCTACCAGTTGCTCCGTTTTTGGCAGTAACTTTCTCATGCAGACTATTGCCAAGGTAAGCATTATGGAAGATTCCAGATTCTGTGGAAAGTCATTATGGTGCATGGCAACCCTACTTTGATGTGTAAATTGTTTTTTTAAATAGACCCACCAATGATTACTGGGGAAGCTTGGAAGAGTAGAACTTTAAACACATGAGAATTACTGAAAGTAGGAGCACAGCCCTATAGAGTCATTAAAGAGTGCATTAGGAAGGAATAATGCTTTCCCCATGTGCTCCAGGCAAACATCGAGATACATGAAAAACAATTAAGACCTTTCCTTGAAAATGATACAGTGTTTTAGTTGTCTCCATGTAAATCTTTCCAGTAGAGATTTATTGTTTGCTTAACCTTCTTACTATCCAACCAGCTAAATTGTCCAGCTATGCACAAAAGCTTTAGGATATTGTTCATCTTGAATTGTCTTTGTAGTTGGAACTTTAAATTCTTCATTAAATGAAAGGATTTGGAAATTGGCTCTTGGACATTTGTAAATGAAATGTCCTACAATTCATCATATGTCTAGAAGAAAATAGAGCACAGGAGAAAAAGTTGGTAGATATGTGAGCACTAAAACAAACAGCGAATGGTCTAATTATACGCTAATAACTCACAATTGTGTTCGTAATGATCCAAGAGCAGTTAAAGGATGTATAATCTGTGTGCTGCTGCAATCATGTGCTGGTCACTGGGTCATTTGAAAGATAACCGAGCAACTTTGCCAGCGGTGGGGAGTTAGTGGAAATAAAGGCTTAGACTTCAAAAGGGGAAAATTAGACATCCTACCACCAGCTCTTTGGCGGAGACAGTTAAACCAGCTGCTACACATCTGAGAGCCTCTCCCACGTACGGTACAACTTCCTATTTTAAATCTAGCAGTTCAGGTTTTCAGGATGTATCGATGGCATCCAAGCAGGGGAAATAATATCAGGGACAGGTTAACGATGTCTTAAACCTCTGTAATTGCGTATGCTGAATCTATTTGACCTGCTATTGGGGAAACAGAAGGGGGGAAAAATGGGGAAATGTCGTAAACTTACAGTTTAAAATTAGTCAGGTTTTTATGGAGGAAATTGCGTAAAAGAAATGTGTTGGCTCAAAAAGATGTATTGTCCCTGAGTTTAATCTTAAGAGATAAAAACCGTGTTATTGAACTCCTTGTTTAAACCGTTTTTGGTGTCTGTATCAGCAGGATATCCCTCTTATCAACACAGTGCATCGGAAACCAACTCTTTGTCTACAATTTACGCAAAAGGTTTTGATTGTATTATTGTACGGCATGTTCAGTTTTTAAATTTGTATTTTGGCCTTAGACTTTATGTCTGATATTAACATCTTGTATTCAGCAAATGTCAAACCAGTTTACGGGCAACTACCTTTTATTTGAGGGGGTTACGATAAGATGATTAATTCACAGGTTCATTTCAGGGACGTTCTGAGTTGTAGCTCTGCGGGATTAAATAAAGACTCAAATGAACCTATAGTGGCGTATCAGTATTATTATACTCTTTCCTCTTTGCTGTTCATCCCTCTGCTATTTGGTGGTAGACACAGACAGATGTGGCTGGAAATCTCATTTGATGGGTCATCAAACAGACACTATCAAATGCTGCCCCCTCTTCATCTTTTCCATTTAAAAAAAAAACACTTGGACTTGATCACACTGGACTCACTTGGAAATGGACCATAGGTGACTTGCCTCGGAGCATGTCCATGGGGTTTGTCTTGAAATGTGTGCGTTGAAGGAATTGTTGCCCAATGCACCTCTTTTTCCCCGGAGGGCTTGTTCAACTTCCCATCAGGCCTTCTGAAAAACCCCTCCACAGTCATCAAAAACCTTTCAATTCACATTGTAGCCACGGAAAACATAAAAAAATTATGAATAATCCAAATTCTACAATGAACTGATTGTCTCACTGGTTGACTGAATTATATATATTTTTTGGTAGACCGTATACCTCTAATACATTTCCACTCAAGACAGTGAAATCTGTCAGAGAGGTAGTCTATTAAAATAGACTAATGAATCAAGTGCCATGGTAACGAGTTGCCACCCACAAACTGCTGCAATGGCCATTAATAAGATGTCCGCCACCTGAGTCAACACACTGAACGTGAAGGCGTAATGAGAGGGCTTAGCCTATCCAGTTTCAAGTGAACTGTAGCATGGATTCAATTACTCGCTATTAACATTCATTTAACGCAACAGTTTCAGGATCCCTGGAGGGGTACTGTACGTGTCTTCAGGTAAAAGCCCTGGCCAAGGACTGGTCCAGAAAATGTGTGACCTCTTTCATTTGTGTGGGTCAGAGTTGTAGATCCTACATCATATATATATATATATATATATATATATATATATATATATATATATATACATACATGTACACAAAGTAGTATTATATTTATTATTTATTTTACATCTGAGTCTGCAATCATAACAAACCTTTTGTCCCACACATAGTCTGCCCATGAGACATTGTTCATCTGCCATTCAGCAAACAGTGGAAAAAACGCAGTGTGGTAATATGTTTTTATACTGGGGAGTCCCTAAACCTCAGATCTTACCTCTACATGCACTCTAACCTCTTCCCCATCCAAACCTACTCACCTACGCCCATCCCATCCCTCATTCCAAGCTCATGGGAATCCTTTAAGTTCCACGGCAAAGGTGAAGCCTATAACAAAACCCCAGACTGAACATAAGTGTAAATTCTTGGTTTATTGCCATGACAACACTTGACCTTGCTGTTGACCCGGGAAAGATGGATCCCCATACTGTGGTTTTACTGGCTGGTTCTTTGGGATGGTTCCTCTAATCTAATACCACCGTTTGGTCCCATAGGTCCAATTAGAATGGTAGAAAACTAAGAGCTGCAGAAGGGTTGGGCCCCTATGGTGCTATTTCACAGTACAATCTACAGGGAAAATGGAATGCATTTCAGCGTGTGTCAAAATGTAGGCCTACATGCAAAAATACTGTTAAAATGTATTTTCGTCCTTGCGTAACACAATAGGCAAATATTCTAACTTATTCCACTCATATTCAATTTATTTCATACTCATATGCTTAGTTTTGTTGTATTGTAAAAAAATACTTTTCTCTATCCCAAGATTAGACAAAGCGATACTAGAGGGAATGAGCAGAAAGCCTGACCAACCGAACAAAGAACAGTAGCTTGCAATGATTGCAGTTTTCTACGTAAAGCTGACTTTCCCAACAACGGTTAGCTTTGTATCTTATTTCTGGTGAATGTTGAACATGTGCTCACACCTATATAGACATATTAATTTTTAAACCAGTTGTTCCTGGAATCAAAGCACCAAAATTCACAGATAACTCGATGAATAAAGTTCAAGGAAAGTGTAAGGTTATCCAAATGGGAGACCGAGGAAGGGGATTTCTTGCAGATAACATTACAGACTGAGCAATCGGCACTTCCTTTTCAAAACAAAGACTGTTGTGCAATGTTCTACTGTTCACCAGACAGGATTAGGGTTGGTGAGTGAGTGAGGGAGGGAGGGAGGATCAGAAAGGGTTAAAGAGACAGAGATGAACGTACATTATGGCGTGTGAGGCCTCATAAGTGACACTCACCTCAACTGTTTCAGGCTTTAACAAAAACGTGGAAATTAGAATGGCAGTCGATTTTGAACAGTTGTCACCCAAGTTGCACTTATTTACCACGAGAGGCGCTAGGCGGCTTCTTCATTGTTAATTAAAGTGGCCGTTGACTAATGACTATGTACTAAATGTACAAGGAAAAGTGTCTTGCAAGTGAAAAAAAGAAACCAGGCACTCATGCCATTTTCATAACAAATCATTTTCATAACATTTCATGACTATATCAGACAATAATTCAAAATCCTACATATTTGTTTTAAACTTTACATAAACATTTCTCTGCCAGCCACAACCAACGCCTATTATGATAGATTTGAAACATGGAAACATTGAAACATATAAAAACAGGATAGGAAATGCGGCCTGATTTAAACTGTGAAATGAGCCAACCCTGGTTTTAGCTTTAGAGTCAATGTACACACGTACATCAAAGTTTAATTCATTTGGCCCCAACACAAAGTACACATACAGACAGCTAAGGCGGAGAGGATCAAATGCATCCAGGTGGGTGCTACTCGTTGGCGGCCAAACTGTGAGCCCCCGTCCCCCTGCGCGCACACACACACACACACACACACACACACACACACACACACACACACACACACACACACACACACACACTGTGACTGTCGTGTTGAAGATCGACAAAAAGAAAGCTTACCCATGCCGGTAAAGCTCTAAAATATCAAACGATCAATTGCAGTCCGCCCAATTCATCTCTGTGAGTTCATACAGATTAGAACATAGGGCTTTAATCTAACGTCCCGTGTTGTTTGTTGATGGTAGATGGCAAAGCATATGGTTGGGCCAATGGACTGGTATTTCAGCAATGCCAGTCTGAATCGTTTCTGGGCCAATCTGATAAGGCCTTCAATTGCAGTGTTTACTGGAGGTGCACTCCTGTTTTCTCAGCAGGCAGATTTACCAGGTTAGATGCAGTACATACAGGCTTACGGTAATACAAATCAGCAGTTTCACTTTGTGTTGCTAAGTTGAAATATGGAAAATATGTGAATGTGTCTTTTGAAACATACACTTAACAATGTGAGACAAGGCAAGGTTGAATAAATCTGGTCAATTCTCAAATAAATTGATAGTCATGCAGTGCTTGCCCATAGTAGAAATAATCTGTCATTGCTTAGCCTTTTCAGCTAAGCGTCTACACATTATCTTTGCCTTAAATTTTATTAAATCTGTCTTGTTCTTAAAACAACAATAAGCGTTATTGAGTTGAGTAATAACTGTTACGAAGGAACTTCTTTCAAGTTGATAGTAGATGTCAATCCAGGCCAGAGAAGTCTGGTAAATTGCAGTTATGTTTAATAATGTTTAAACAGGGTTTATGTATATTTCTTAACATTAAGAGCTTGAGATTTACTAAAGTTGCTCACAAAAGTGTTATCTTGGGATAGTGTTTGTAGCAAAAAATCCCAACTGAGTCTTTTGATGGACCTAAGAGAACGACCAGGCATTTTTTTTCAAAGCCATTTAAGAACAAATGTCATCACTTTAAAGTACCACAAAAGACAGGGAAGTTGAAACAAATGCAGTATTGTCTTAGTTACACAACAGCAACTATGAATCCCCTTTCACGTGCTGTTACTGGCTGTGCCTAGTTCAATGAGCGTTAAAGGCTCAGAAAAGTATTTTTCCACGATTCTTTAGAACATTTTATAATTTTAAAAGCGGAGGAACCTGTCAGGGCAAGCACAGAAGGTTGAGGGTATAACAAAGAGCAGCATGTATGGAGCCAAAAGTACCTCAGATGGTAAACTGTATTACCAACTAGAAAGGTAATTTCTCCTTTGCTTTAAGTACTCAATACTTATCCAGGCATTACACTGCTTTGAACAATATTGATTCTATTCATTTGGTGGGATTAATGGAGATTTTCATATAAAACTTTCCTTAGAAATGAACAAACAATATATAACAGATCTTCACGTGACATCTGCAGTAGTCTATACACGACGCATAAAATCAAATTTAAGACATGTCAGTTCTTTTCATGAGACCCTTTTTTCTGAGACGTATGTGTCTAGAGAAAGAACTAGACAAGACAGAGCTATAGAAAAATCGCAGAGAAAGACCCAAACCATGCATCCAAATCACGCTTCTCTCTTTTGTTCCATAAGGTCGATGCACTTGAGGACTCCATGGACGTAGTGATCATAGGACTAGGATGCATCACAGACAGCTTCCTACCCAGGTCTTGAAATATCCAGAGTAACGGTTATAAAGGTGGAACATCGATTGCCATGCCCCACAATGCTGCCTCAAACTGGAAGACATGTTGTGTTTTTAGGGGGGACCCAGCCACAGACTGACTACCCTGTTGAAGTCATCTTCACAGTACAGCGGGTGTTTTTAATGTACTACATGTTGTTTTAAAAGCACATTTGTGCCCTGTGTCAAACGTAACCCCCCACTTTCCAACCGCCATTGTGTGTCAGACGAAATGGAGCCTGAATTGTAAAAGGATGACGGGTAACATTAAATTTTCTTACTTTCCTTCAGTTTCCAGAGACATTCTCCTCACAAATATTTTCTCTCATATATTTGAGGTTTTTTTTTTGTGTTTTGTTTTAGGAAAGTCTATAAAAACAGGGTTGTTGAGGTATTTGCTGAAAACAAATTCCACCCAAAGGTTTACTTTCTATGCATATTATTCTGCCAAATATGCATAACTGTATTTGGATACATATTCTGGATAAGCTCTCTACCAATGAGTTTTAATGTCTCCAGCAGCCTTTATGACATGAAAAATAAGCTGCTCACGATGTTCAGCATGATATTAGGTACAGAAACAGAAACTTTGACTCAAACTGTAATCGATGAATTATTCAAGTTTAAGAGGACTTACTCTCATACTAAAAGATAATAAATAAACAATATAATAATTGCTCTAGCGTGTTATATGAGTTATATGAGAACCAGGTAGAGCTAAGTTGCATCATACCCGAAAGTACTTGAACAGCTTTCATCAGAGCTGAGATTCAAGCCGGAGAGGGAGAGAGAGAGAGAGAGACAGAGGGAGAGAGCAAAAGAGAGAGAGAGAGTGCGAGAGAGAAAAAGTGAGAGAGCGAAAGAAAGAGTTGAGTTGAGCAGGTGCGACTGGGAGGCCTTCACCGTGGCACAGGGTGGGGCGTGCTCTCTCGTTTGTGTGTTTTGGCTGGCCATCAAGGAGGCATAGTGTTCCACCTCTTCCACGTAGAATTCCCAGACTGTCTGAACGGCTTCCAGCCTCCCTGTCGGTACAGTGCAAGCCAGAGAGCACGCTGACAGAGATATAGAAGCTCAGCACGGCATGCCCATTGTACCAGGGATGGTGTGACTTGTGCTCGCCGTTTATAGGCTTGCCATTGGCCTCTGTGCTGTACGTGTCACTTCCCTTGCGTTTTTATTGGTCCAGTGGGCTTGTAGAATACGAGTATGGGGAACGGGCGGCCTGTGTGGTGGATGACAGAGGGGTTGGATGTTCAGCGCACTTCCTGTTTGAAGGCCACGTACAGTGCCAGTCCAAACTTTTGACACACTTTTCCATTCAAGTGGATGATTTTGACTGGTACTGTAGGTCAACAAGTTCAAGCATTTTTTACTGTACAATATAATGTTATTGGTATAGGTAGCTAATATTTTGTTCTTTAAGTAATATATTTTAGATGCTTTGGGGGCAAAAACATATTTTAGTTTATTTTAAATGTTTTCTTTTCTTTTTTGTTGTTTTGTTGTGTTATATTTCATTAAGTGGCCTCTATACAGGGCACTGCTGCAAAAGCGTCGTAGTCTCAGTCAGTCAACCCAGAATAAATAACATAAATAATAATAACAATAGCTTAGAGACTTCAAAACGTAAGATTACACTTTGTACACATATATTTACCTTTTTTAGTTAAACTGAATGCGAACTAAAATGTTTAGGCAACTTGTGAGCCAAAATGCAGCAATCGAGCCAAAATACATTGACTGATTTGATGATCAGTAATGTCTGGCCACAGTTTTTTTGTCTCTTTTGGACAAGTACTGCTTTGTTTAGAAAAGAACAGGATTGTGGTTAAGGGTTATAAATGAGGAAGGAACATGAATAATTCAATTAATCAGGGCCAAATTTCTTTCTTTTCTTTTGCCACAAGTCTGAAGAGAAGCAATCATCCTAACAAAAATTGTGCGTGACTGCGTGGTTTTGACAGTCTCATCTTAGCAGCATGAGTCCAACAGGCGATACGAAACAGGCCAAAGCTCACTTTGAGTTAAGTGGCCGGTGCCTGGGCCTGTAGTCCCTACCTAGCCAAGAGGAAGGACCAATTAAAATGGTAGATAAACCCCAACCACCAGGACCTGCTGCTGAAGCAGCATTTTTATTCATCGTTTCTCATTCCCCTCATGTGAAAATAAACCTTGTCCGCTGAACTCATTCACCAATGTGGTAAGCATAATGAAACTGTGTGGTCGGGTTATTTAAAAATAAAAAAGATTCTTAGTCTAGAAATATAATCTACAGTAACTACTCATTAATGAGGATAATTATATTTTCTAAGTAGATGGATATGCTTGCATAACATCTATTGAGCCTCAGGGAGTCTTGAATTTCTATAGTGTGATTTTTAAGAGATTAATATTTGTAGATGGCAACTCATTATTGTGTCTAAAACGAAAATACATTTTGAGAAGGAAATTAAGCTTCTATTAAATCGTCACATCTGTGTGCCATGGACGCCATGAAAGACTCAAACGCACACCATGTCCAAGTTCCATACGGATTTTAATTGTTTTTATTTGCCTGTTGGCACTGAAATCAGTTGACGAATGACGTTGTCTACAATTTACCTTCTATAAAATATAAATTTCTTTTAAATAGGTTTTCCATTTACGATCTGTTCTACCCCTGGTCTGGCAGGTGCTGTCACTGCAAACGGAAACTGCCCAACTCAATTAAAACCAATATGCATCTAACCATAAGTACAGACGAGAACCTATAATTTATCCGACATGGATGTCAGCAATACTTTAATATCCAAAAAGAAAATAACATTGAGGGTGGAGTGCAGAGTTAATTATAAAAGAGTGCGTAAACCGCCGGACCGCTGGAGACCTGGAGAGGTGGCTGAAACCACTGCAGGGAGACGAGATGCTGGACCTAATACAGTATATATGTGACCTGTAACGCTGCTGTTAATCTAGGAACCACTGTGTCCTGGTCTTCTTTTACAAGAGACCGAGGGGAGAAAACAGGAGTGAGTAAGGAGAGAGGATAAGAGAAAAAGGCTGAGAGAATTTCAATCTGTCTGTGTGATATACAGTATATCCTATCACAGTGGGTGGGAATATGAGAGAGAGAGAGAGAGAGAGAGAGAGAGAGTAGCCAAAGACAATTGAGTAACACTAATTGTTTGTCACAATGAACAGCTAGCCTACAGCCGACTGAAGCATATGATAACACAGACTGTGATTTCAAAATGTAAAAGACACAGCTGCCTGAAACTGTGGTACAATATACAATATACAATATACGAAGGACAAAAAGACCAGTATCTCACAGCATTATCATAAGCTAGCATTGCATTTTAGTTAGGTTAGGTTATGGAATAACTATAGCTTTGATCTGTTGTTATTGTTGCACATTGTGAGTCAACCAGCAGGGTCTTTAGTATGCATTCATTGTCAAAATGCACCAGCATACCATATAATTTACTGATATTGACACGAGGAGTCTACATCTGTGTGGTACCATCTCCCCAACGGTCCAATCTCTGGCCCCTTGCCTTATGATGCCCTGAACAATAGCCATTTACTGGAGTTAATATGCTAGCAGGGAGAGTAGCCATTAACGGAGTTAACATGCTAGCACGGACAGTCCACTCTTCTCCGGATCCACCTGCATGTGATTAGTTCTAATTAGACCCAGGGGTTTGGAACATCCTCGCCAAAGGATTTGCTGAGACGACTCACAATGGACAGCTCAAAATGGATGGTTAACAACACTGGTTCCCACAGGAAACGGCCTATTTATTTAGAATGATTGCCCCATTCATTACGAATCCATTCTCTAAGTAACTGAGCAGTTTCAAAGTGATTTCCCATCTATCAAAAAAAAAAGAAAAAAAAAAGAAATCCCATGATTCTCTGTTATTCAGTTTGACATAAAGCAATTGGTTTACTCACACAAACACATCACGATGCAATTACGTTGTTTCAGTGGCGGCATAGTTTCCTTGTAATTAAATTCACACCAGAGCACATAATGAATTAACCAGAGACTGAAACTTTATTAAAACCTCCCCAAAATTAGGTAGCGAGTCAAAAGGCAGTCTTTCTTTCAATCTAACCACACATATTATTTACATAACTATAAGATGCAAAGCTGTTGAATTTATCGTTATATCATATTATATCATCATATCAAACAATTACAAAGGGCATGTTGTTAACAATAAAAAATTACATAATGATAAAGGATATTCAATCAGATATTTGTATCACCTTGTCCTCTGAGATAGACCTATGACATGGTATATACTGGTATTCAACCCCACCATGTCCAACAATTTTTACTCTTGAGCTTCAAGCAAATTAATTTCAGAGATTCAGTATGAATCCCCAGACTTTACTTGTTGCCACCCATGATTGACTGTCGCACGAAAAAAAAATCCATTTAACGAGAGGTAAATCTCTCTACCCTTCAAACACTGTTGGTTAATGGAGAGGAAGGGAGGAAGACATATTGCCTTCTTTCCCATGTACTCTTGGTATGGACGAAAGGTAAAACAGAGGTAAAAAACTGCCAACAGATTAATGATGTCTGGAGAGCACATGTGCTGCTACCACACACTCTCTCATGCGCGCGGACAAACACACATTCTCACATTCTCACACACACACACACACACACACACACACAAACACACACACACACACACACACACACACACACACACACACACACACACACACACACACACATATTTACACATAAATTGTCAAATCTGTAGGAACTCCTGTCAAGTAATGAAGTATGAGCTATTGTAAGACCCTGTATGCAGTGCTATCTGCCACTGTCGGATGGAATGAAAATGGCATTGTGCCTTCTGAAGGAGCCTCATCCTGCTACTGTGGCTAAAGGGAGCGAGGAGTTTTTTTTTACAGTGTGGGAAAGTGTTTGCGGAGAGGTGAAGTGTGTGTGTGTGTGTGTGTGTGTGTGTGTGTGTGTGTGTGTGTGTGTGTGTGTGTGTGTGTGTGTGTTTATGTACGCTTGTAAAAGAAAGTGACATTAAAAGCTTAGAGATTGTTCTGCCACATGTATTTTTTATGGGAGGTTAAAAGTGAACGTTTTAAGGAAATCTATGGTTTTCTCTAATTTGGATGCATTCTGTGTACCTTTATTAGTTACGTCTTCTACGGAAAAAGTACTGCTTATCCAGGAAGTGTCTATTTACAACAGAAGAAACTACAACTCACGTTTTCAGGCCTTGAATGGAGCAAATACCTAACCAATAACAAAGTATCTTAAGCAGTGTTACTCATCTGTTAAGTCCATAATTGTGAGTGAATTGTATTAGCAGGTTTGTATGCTAACATCACAGCAGTTATTACAATAATTAGTACTTCCATGTTGCTAGCTTTAGTTAAGTAATTTGAGGTGATAGTGTTAAAACCAATAAATATCTCAGATACTCTAGTTATAGGCCTTTAGAGACCCAACATTTTTCAGACTTTGGTGAAATTATGAGTGGACCTATGGGACAGCTTTGATTTGATTGCTTCTCGTTTTAAAGTGTTTTTTTGTCAGCGTGCATGCCTCTTTCCAATCTACACTCTGGGTCTCGTCATTCGCTGCTTGAGTGAGCTTTGCTTTAATTGAAGAGAGTGGGAGAATGCTTGAAGCCACATGGATTCCTTACGACCGCTGCACATGTTGAGGTTCTGGACTCCACAACATTATTACTGGGTAGTTGACCAGAAAATGTTCATGGTGCAATTGCAACCAGATGCTGTTTCAACAAGAGGAAAATAATTTTCTGTGCCCCCTCAGAGTGGATGTTGTTACCGTTTGAATTTCTAGCACAGTGACACTGCACAAAATAAACTGCATGTTGGCCATTTAAAATAAAACTAACCTACAGTTTTGTGTCAATAAAATCTATGTAATCTTAGTTATTTTAAGCTGTTTCCACTTTCTTTCTTTTAATTAGATGAAGTTCTGACAGTCACAAAGCAAGCTGGCTGTGGCAAAGTACTAATTGCACGGGCCCACAGTTCCATAGATTCATGGTGAACTCTATGGACTCTGCCAATGTTTCTAATCTCCTGCTATGCATCTTTAACAGATTCATTATGACGTAAAATGTGTATGCATATAGAATGTGAAATTTGAGTGGAAAATGTTCCCGAATGACACAGCATACCTGTCCGTGATAGTATACAAATGTGGAGTCCCAGAGAGATGTTTCCAGACGATGCTTCAATCCCCCAAAATGCAACACGGCAACTTCCTTCTGGCTTTCCTTTGGCTCCATTTGTGTATACTAACAATTTAAGTGGATCTTTGTAAAAGGTAGTATGCAAGATTTGGGTTTTGTTTATAGTATATATAGTATGTACTCATGGAGTTTATAGAAAACAGTATTTAAGTTCTGAACAAAGGTTGCGTCTCAATACCCACACCACCATCCTATATAGTAAGCCAGGAAAAGGTTAAGTGTGTCCCAAACATACCATGACAAATGCAGTGTGCCAAAATTGCATGCAATAGTACACACTTTGCAAGTGCAGCTGAAGTACCTACAACAAGAAAAAAGTAATAGTATGCGATCTGAGACGCAGCGTATTAGACTCTGTCCATCCAGTTAAAGTCGTGTACCTTGGTAGGGCCGTGCCGTCCTAAAATATACCTGACAACAGAAGAACCATCTAATGATCTGACAAATAAAATGCAGTATTATTATTATTATTATTATTATTATTATTATTATTATTATTATTATTATTATTAAGAGCCATCTAGTGATCTGACAACCACTGCTTCTGAAGAAGGTCAGGATATGTCCTATAACCTGTTTTCTAAACACTGGTGGACTGACTAGCGTAATGGGGGGGTTTCATAAACAAAACTAAACAGCCACTGCTTGAGGTCGGCCATCTTAATTCTGGTGACCACAGAGTCATATATAGCAAAAAGCCACCGTTGTAGTTGCTACACAACAGTCAAAACAAACACTATTAAAAGTGATGTGCCCTGCAATTTCACGGATTAATCAATATCCTGTGGCCAAGACCACAGGCAATGTTAGAGGCCAGCTAAAAACCAGAACTAAAACCACGGCTTTTGTCACATAAAAAAATACCAGCTGGGAGAGACAGCAAAATTGGCACCCAGCGTACTTTTCTCTATTGGACCTATTAACCTATGCTGTAGGGAGACATCACACAAAGTTTCCAATAAAAAAGTCACTAATCCTCTGGTTGTTTTACAGTGTTATGATGCCAAACAAAAAGCTATCCTAGTCAAATTGTCCACTGAACTGTGCCTTAACACTATTTGTTTTATCTTGACATGAAGGCAAAAGGAATCTGGGAAGGTGGCAGAAGTGCCTACGCACCTGCAATTTACACACACACACACACACACACACACACACACACACACACACACACACACACACACACACACACACACACACACACACCATGGTTAGCTAAATAGTGGGATATGAACACAACCCAGCTCAGGAGCTTTAATGTGGTGTGGCTGCAGATATTTATTTAATAGGGTGGGAGGCACATACTAGTTCAAAGAGAACTGGGGCTTGTGTCCGTAACACTGTTATTGGGCTGTGGGTGAAAGAACTAACTCACCATAGAAGAAGGGTTGTTTCATTCTTTCTTCCTGACCATCCCCCACAAACTATTTTGATATTAGTCATTTAGTCACTCAAATAAAATTACAGTATAAAGTAATGTGTTACATTAGCCTACTCATTCTGGCCCAAAAAAAAAACATTCTGGCCTAACACCTGTTGGCCAACAGATGGCCTAACATCTGTGATTATCAGGTATAACTTGGGCATAGTGTTTGAAACATTCCACCAGATGTTAAATATTGCTTGATATCATTGCATTAATTGTGTTGTTGTTGTTGGTGACCAAGCGCTTTTTACTTTTGCTTCTGAGAGGCATGTGCACCTATAAATAGGCTGTCCCCAACCAGTGCACTGATCAAAGGGGGCAGCGGCACCGCCATCTATCCCGCCCCGACATTCAGGCTAAATAAACTCATAGGAGGAGCATGCACTCTGCAGTAGAGCAAAAGGCTCGTGGTAAACGCTTAACTGCAGAGAGGCGAGTGCATGGGTCGGATTTCAGCAACTGACGGCTGATCTCGCAGATAAGTTAGCAGGCAAGGCTGACAAACACCACAGGACCGCTCTGAGTACCACGTCAATGACACAGAGAAAGCATGAACTGGGTAAAACAAGATAGCTTCTATTTAAATAGTAGATGAATGATTGATTGACGCCAATCTACAGAATGTCTCTTATTCATACTTTGATAGCTAAACTAATCTGAAAGTCACAAGGTAGTCTCGTTCAAAGCAGAAGACAGCAGGGGTCCCAAGTAACCTAAAGTCGTTGGGATTTTTTTGCTGTCGTCTTTGCATCATTTAATCTTTCCCCCGATGAATATTGGAATTTCGTGGTGGATGAAAGACGAATAAACAAATTTGAAGAATATGGAAGAAGATCAAAAGTGGGAAGTTAGTAGAAAGGCTAACTCGAGGAGGACATGCAACGAGCACCTTTGCACAAAGTCTCTGTGGAGTAATTGGAAAGATTTGTCTGGCATAACTATTTGCATCGCATTATCGCTATTTTCTCTTGGAGTTTGCATGCTCGTTTACACGCAGACATCGGAATTGCAGAATAGGATATTAAACCTTGAGAAGCAGCGGGACACGCACGTCTCGGAGTGGATCTCGTTGGAGCAGGTGGAACCCGT
This sequence comes from Galaxias olidus, assembly GCA_026901105.3. Lineage (NCBI taxonomy): Eukaryota > Metazoa > Chordata > Actinopteri > Galaxiiformes > Galaxiidae > Galaxias > Galaxias olidus. The sequence continues at coordinate 251,481 of JAPMUY010008750.1, forward strand.
TATCATGGGGCGACTGGACAAGATTTTGGATGAGGTAGGCTAAACACGGGGCATTGCCTTTGGGTCCTATCATTTGGCACATCATAAAACCAACATTTTAAAAACGATGAAGTATTATTTTATTGTGGTGCATGCATGCAGTTTCTAACCTACAGCTAAATAGTTTTACATATCAACTGAGCATTGCACATGTAGCCATGCATTTTTTTTGGACAAGTTAATGTTGCTGTTTTCAATTAATTTGGAGAACCTCAATCAAATTTTTTTTTTTTTTTAGAAAACAAAATTGCATTAGTTGGACGTAAGCCTATGTTATAAAAGATGAAAATGGGGGTGGGAGAGCGAGTCAACAGTAAATTTCGATCTCAAGGGTGCGCGTGCTTTCTCGGATGGAATGCAGGGACTCGGGGTCTACAGCCTATAAATTATATTTTAAATTATAATGTGCCGCGTATATCGAAGATATGATGACACGTTGTTTTTTTTGCACTTTGAGGCCAGATGACATGCATAATTGTGCAGTCTAACTTTACATTAACTTATCAAGAAAGATGTTACGCCTGACTAGACACCTAAATTAAAAACTTATAAATAAACAGACGTTTTTCTCTATGAAACTTATAAAAGCGACATAATTTGTTTGATATATGGTGTGTTTGAATGTATATGTTTTGAAATGGGCATACATTTACAAGCACATTGTATGCTACAGTTTGGTTGCGCAGGTTGGAATTCTTAAAGGAGCATTCTACCATTTTTGACATTGGTCAAATGATTACCTCAAGACCTTGAGTGTCTTTGGTGCACTTATGAAGTGATTGCAGCTACAAACTTCCAATTTTCATAGTAATATGATTCCTCTTCTAAACTATTAAGGTTTCAGGCAGTGACACTGAAATTGTTTCACATTTGGAAAAATTCAAATCACCTCAACATAGTTGTATAAGGATTTTTTTGGTTTGTTTCATATTTGTGTGGACAGTGTGTGTCAAAAATCTAAAATCAAAAGCAATCTCAAATGAAATATTTAGTAATAGCACAGGGCTGATATAGGGAGAATCCTAAGGAAACAAGCATAAAACGAGTACCAAATAAGTTTTCCCCTGTCGGATAATGGCCTGGGACGCTGCTTCCAGAGGGGTATAGGGTCCCTCCAGTGATGACCGCCCAGGCTTTTGTTTTCAATAGACTTTGTGGTGGATTTGGCACATGCATTGAGTTATTTTCGCTTTGGTTGCTCTTAAGCAAATGCCAGTTCCTCCTAGCCATTTATACATGCTGATCCAGATTGTTGGTCCTCATGACATCACCAGATTTGTTTTTTTTTGTTTATACATTTCAATGCGTGTGACACTTCCTCACATCTGTTGTTTGGGGCTTTTGAACCCCGTGCGCCGGCCTGTAATTGACCACTTACACAGCTATACAAACAACTTTTTACTGTGATGGAGCGCCAGCAGGTTCCTTTGGCTTTCTCGTCACCTGTTCGCTTAATTGTTTGTTTATCGTCCCCCTCCGCAACTTTCCCTCACGTCGTCACGCGTTCCTAAGGAACTTAACAGAACAGATATGCACTATATGTGAAAATACAAAGTTTGTAAAATGGCCTCTTTTATCTTATCAGTTCAATGTCCTCATTTGTCAGCTTTATAGTGAGTTCTGTGTATAATGGAGCTGTTTGGAAGCCAGTAAACAGGGTCTTCCTCAACCTTGCCTCAGGCGATGTGGTCCATCCCCATTGTTTAGGTCTGTTTATAGATATAGCCGTTATTAATGTGATGCAAAAACAGATGTGGGGCCCGCAAAAGAGATGTCTGTGCGAGTTTCACACAACACTGTGCAGACACACTCTCCACTCCTGTCTCCCTTCCCCTCTCTCTTACCTAATTGACTAGAAGTTGGAATCCTCTATGGAAAATAAGAGTCTAGCCAAAGGTTTTTTTTTTTTTTTTTTTACTCCTACCATTTTCCAAACATGTTCAAATCAAGGAAATGAGACATTTCCAGTAGCTTATTGGATAGCCCTTAATGTCCCTGTTGGATTCATTTTCGTTGTTCACTGTTTCAAAACCCAGCAGTCAGCATAATGAAACGAAGGGAGAATGAGAGAATCCACTGCAGTTGAAGAGAAATCAGTTGCCAAACCTTTACTCTCCTCTCAAAGTACATCACTGAAGGTTTTGGAACTTAATCACACAAGCAATTTAAAACCCCAAATCAAAATGAAAAACGGCACATTGCTAAAAGATCTGTCTAAGTTTGACCATCACCCCACTCTAAAAAGTCACCATAACGTTTTCAGCTGACCACAGAGTGGTCTGCTTAGGCTCGGAAGTGTCCTTGGACACGTTTTCATTGCGGAGGCTGGCCGTCTGTTTCAGGCCTGGCTTCGAGGTGTGGAAAAATTAGATATGTTTCTCCCACAGGCCCGGGTTTTCCTCACTTTGGTCCCCGAGGACCTGCCACCCATCACACTCTTTAAAACGACCTCCAGACACCTCCGGGCTCTGTCTGCATAGAGCAGTCAGTGAAGGTTTTCAACAGCACACACACACACACACACACACACACACACACACACACACACACACACACACACACACACACACACACACACACACACACACACACACACACACACACACACACACACTTATGTTTCTCTATGATCTCGTGAAGAGATAGTCATTTAAAGATGTATGTAATACATAAAAAAGGGCCTTTTTAAAAATGTTGTGCTGACAAGTTTTGTTTTGTGTACAGTTTAACAACATTCATTAGTGAACATTTTTTATTACCTCTACCCAGATTTTACAACCTGTTGTGCCTTTGAGATACAAGGTAGCAGAGTTGTAAATGGGCTGGCAAAAGCTTTAACCCACCGCTTAATGATACTTGTATAAACTAACATCAGAAGTATTGACTGGAACGAAATGGATCAATGGCACAATTTATGACCCAAACTAAAATGCTTTATGGCCGTGTGATTGATGATACCCGTGTGCTAATAGCATTTCTGTTGGAAAAATCAGGTGCAGTCAAACATGGGGGGTCTAAGTGTTTCTATCTGGGAACTCAAATTTCCATGGTCCCTCAGTGATCTAACAGAGATATAACTAGATAAGAAAAGGACTTATCTCAAACAGAAGGCCTCCTCTATGGATGCAGTCCATGAAAACCAAAGCTGTCTGAGCCTCAGCATTAATCTGACATCCACATTGTAAAAACTTATATCATCCTTTTTAAAATAGAATTTTAAGTCCAGATCAAAACCTCGAGGATCAAGTTACCATTAAAATTGGTGGAGGCAAAGAGGAGGAAAGTCTAAACCCGTCCCCCACTTTTTTAATCCCCTCCCCCCACACCCCTCTTTTCCCGTCTTAACCCCATCTCCTGTTCCTCCAAATCCCTCTTCCAAAAAGGACTGACTGCCTCAGTGGCTATACATTAGCTAGGGATCACGTACCATGCATTCAGTGAGACACAGGTGCAAAATGCTTATTTTTATATTTTTACTTTATTTTTTACTTACAATTCACTTACTGTCCAAGGAATTTCAAGTTGTTTAGCTGCTTAAAACAAATAAGAAATGTGAAAGAAATACCGTCAAAATCATTTTCAGTGTAACTTTCTACAGGTGTAACCTGGACTCTCTTTTAGATCCTTTGTAAGAATACCATAAAAACTTTGCTCACTATTTCGGGTTTTGCTGAAGAGTTTTCCAGCTAAGGCGGCTTGCCAGGATCAACCAATGGAATTCCTGGAACAGTTTTAGCGCCCCCAAATCCACAATTCATGATTAATATAAAGTGGGTTAGAATGTCAAAAGTGCAGTCTGTGGTTGATTCTACACTTGAGTTTTTCTTAATGACGAATGACGAAGGTTTTAACTCCGGTTCCCTGACTATCTCCAGTCAGACATGTTTTTAAGAGGACCTCTGGCGGCATTGACATTTCAGTTTATCGACTCTCGTGTACGTCAATGGAACAGTGTGTGTGTGTGTGTGTGTGTGTGTGTATGTGTGTGTGTACACCCCTCTTATAGGCTATATCACAAACCAAAATTGAGGTTTTTTGTATCACATTTATAAAAACCCATGTAACATTCCATAAAAAAAACCTGTTAGCTTTTATCACCCTTTGCGACATTGCTTTCCAATTTTGTAGGGCTTCAACGAGAACAAAAATAAAAGCGAGGGACGACTTGAACGTTTTATTTTCTGACGTCTGTGGCTCCTTTTTATTTCCAGACGTCCTCTAGCTGAGGCGGTGTCTCGCTCATTTATTTCCCTGGCTTTAGAGAGCCACGTCGGTGTAGAGCCACACATCAGAGAGAAACACTTTAACACCCATCACCAAGAATACACAGCCTATGCTTAGAATGACACAACACTGGTATCGTGTCCCCTGCAGCTGCACCTGTCGTAGACCTGTTAACGGCCATGCCTGTGATAGTAACCACCATCAATGTCTGCAACCGATCTCTCTTTCTAGCAATGCATAAGCAGTTTTGGTTAACACACGCACGCACGCACACACACAGGCGCGTGCACACACACACACACACACTCCGTTATAGCCGTAGAACTCATTCGACATATTTTAAAACATATTGTTCTTTTCTTTTTCTTTATCAAAGAAACTAGCGGCTCGACTACCGAAGACACGGGAGGCTAGAGAAGCGCCTTACAGCTGCATGTGTCAACCAGGTAAGACTCCTAATTGTCCCCACTCCACCCCCCTTTTTAGCAGCTCACCTATTTCACTGTGAGCGGTGCTTAACGACTCACACTGTAGTTTTACACCCAGAGGCTCTTTTTTTTGCAGCTCACCTATTTAGCGGTGCTTAAGGACTAGGCCTTTGGCCACTGTGACTAAATGGCCCGGCGCAGCTTTAATCCCTGCTTAGGCTGCACTCCTCACGGGGGGTGAACACCATTTGCCCCTCCATTAATCGGGGGTCACTCGTTTTTTGGGGGGCGAGTGTGGGTGGAGTGTTTAGGGCTACAGATGAATTGTTTGATAGAAGGGGATCCTGGCCATGGGCCGCTAGTTTATCTGATAACTGCCGGCATGTTATGAAAGAACGTTTTATCAGTTTATCAGTGGTATATTGTTGTTCGAGGGGTTTCATTTTAAACAAGGTAATCAAATGTTTGTCTTATAAATCGCACACCTCTAAAACTTTCATTCCTAATGTCAATTTCGGTTGAGAATGCTGGTAAGTGGGTCGCGTGACGTTGTTAGTACGTAGTTATTCCAGTTAAACAGTTCCTCAATCCTACTCTATCCCTGGTGCATTAGTTGCTACATACATTATCCTGGTCGTCAAGCGGAAACGGTCTTCATGGCAACAAACAGGGGATCAAAGGGAATGATTCTAAATCAACTTATCTCTGACCGTTTATGACAGCCTTCCTCTGTGTCCAGCAACCCCCCCCACCACACACACACACACACACACACACACACACACACACACACACACACACATACACACACACACACACACACACACACAATGCCAGGGGTAAAACAATCATCTCTATCAGTTGTATAGTAACGCAACTTTCTGTTTGCTCTAAGTGTGTGACGTCCTCCATTCGAGATACAAAAAGCAAATTGTACCACAAGCACTAAAAGTGTCAAAGGGAGGTTGCGGAGGGGTGGGGGTGGGGGGGGGTAGTCAGGATCATCGAAGACTGATTGTGTTGACACTGCAGCCAGGACTCTGAGATACACGGTGCTCTGTCCTTGGCCCTGGCTTAAAAACAGGACTGAGATACACGGTGCTCTGTCCTCAGCCCCGGCTTTAAAACAGGACTGAGATACACGGTGCTCTGTCCTCAGCCCTGGCTTAAAAACAGGACTGAGATACACCGTGCTCTGTCCTCAGCCCCGGCTTTAAAACAGGACTCTGAGATACACCGTGCTCTGTCCTCAGCCCTGGCTTTAGAACAGGACTCTGAGATACACCGTGCTCTGTCCTCAGCCCTGGCTTTAGAACAGGACTGAGATACACCGTGCTCTGTCCTCAGCCCTGGCTTTAAAACAGGACTGAGATACACCGTGCTCTGTCCTCAGCCCCGGCTTTAGAACAGGACTGAGATACACCGTGCTCTGTCCTCAGCCCCGGCTTTAGAACAGGACTCTGAGATACACCGTGCTCTGTCCTCAGCCCTGGCTTTAGAACAGGACTGAGATACACCGTGCTCTGTCCTCAGCCCCGGCTTTAGAACAGGACTGAGATACACCGTGCTCTGTCCTCAGCCCCGGCTTTAGAACAGGACTCTGAGATACACCGTGCTCTGTCCTCAGCCCTGGCTTTAGAACAGGACTGAGATACACCGTGCTCTGTCCTCAGCCCCGGCTTTAGAACAGGACTGAGATACACCGTGCTCTGTCCTTGGCCCTGGCTTTAGAACAGGACTCCGAGTGCAGAGGAAGCGACAGGTTTCACTGCCGTCTCAACAATCCTCCACGCGTGACGTTGCCTTGGCCAACTGGTGGCCTCACTCGGCACTTGTGCTCCCGGGGGCCTGGCCACACCATGACGACAGGTGGACGGGTTATTTTTGGTCCCCGGCGGCGGCGTCGAGGATCGGCCCTTTGTGTCACATTGGGTCATGATGCAATGCCATGAGATGCCGTCGTCCGGGCGTGCACAGAAAGGATCAGCAGGAGGTCCACCGGCCACATGCGTCCCTGCAACCTCTCCCCTCAGCACTTTCAATGGGCAGGCAGAACAGCGTAGCCACATCAAAGCAATCGTTTACAAAAAAATAATCTTTTTTCTATCTTTGACCATTGGTTATTTATTCATTGTTGGCATTGTGACTAACATTTTGGTTCACCTAAAGCCAATGAACATCGATATGCAACATGTGTTCCTTTCCTCCCTCCTTTCTCCACTCCTTCTTTCTTTCCTTCTCATCCATTACAAGCTCCGTGTGTGTGTGTGTGTGTGTGTGTGTGTGTGTGTGTGTGTGTGTGTGTGTGTGTGTGTGTGTGTGTGTGTGTGCATGCAAACATGTTTGAGAAAGAGATAGAGCATGTGTGTGTGTGTTTGAGAAAGAGAGAGTGTGTGTGTGTGTCTTAGAAAGAGTGTGGTGTTAGTGTGTGTGTGTGTGTGTGTGTGTGTGTGTGTGTGTGTGCAAACATGTTTGAGAAAGAGAAAGAGCATGTGTGTGTGTTTGAGTAAGAGAGAGTGTGTGTGTGTGTCTGAGAGAGAGTGTGCGTGTGTGTTTAACAGAGAGAGAGAGTGTGTGTTTGTGTGTGTTTGAGAGAGAGAGAGAGAGAGAGAGAGAGAGAGAGAGAGAGAGAGAGAGAGAGAGAGAGAGAGTGTGTGTGTGTGTGTGTGTGTGTGTGTGTGTGTGTGTGTGTGTGTGTGTGTGTGTGTGTGTGTGTGTGTGTGTGTGTGTGTGTGTGTCTCTTCCACCTCAGCAAGTCTCTTGAGAACCAGGAGGCGGGACATAGCAGCCCCACATTACCGCCTAATTGGTCTTGTCAATAGGATGTCATGTTTTTACTGTCCGTCTAAAGTGTCTGTGGAGGTCTAGTTAAGACAAGGTGGAGGTGCTGTCTATCCGAGCTTCAGAGAGAGAAGCCCTGTCTTTACAGGTGTGAGAGCCTTTTATCTCCCTCCTTCCCAGACGGTGTGTGTTCTTTTACAGCTTAGCTCAGCCTCTGAGAGATCCTGTCTCACACCACTAGGTACCAGCTGTGAAAAAGAAAGAGGATTGGGAAAATTAGCTTCCAATTTGGACACTTTTTTTTCCTGTTTTTCTGACATTGGAGATATGCTCTTCAAATATTTCATGTGACTAAGGTCGTTTTGGTTTGAAGTGCATTTACATAGATCTTTGCTATTGGACTATTGTAGTGCAGGAGGTGACCTGTCCTTCGTCACATCCTCATCCTCCTCTTCACTACAAAGTCATCGCATAGCCTACAATGCACCGTCTCATAAATACCCTCGCAACGATGGCACATTGTGGACGCTCTTGTCTCGCTCGTTAGCACGGTGTGTGGCTGTTATCTGTTCTAACGTGCCGCGGCAATGCATTGTGGGGGATATGTATATGGGTGGACATCCAGTCCTTTGAGAAGCCACCTGGCCCCTGCCAGTCAATTGGGCAGCACACTGTGTCCACATGGCAGCCATTCCTTTGTATATTCTCAGTGCTGGGGCGACTGAGATACACAATGTTCCATGATTATAGTTTTTTTTATAAACCACAAGCTTGTTTTATTTGACAAGGCAAAAATACAAAACGGTTTGGAGTCGTTGAGGTTCATATTTGTTTGTTCTCTATTTTTTACACTCTTAACTCACAGTTTCGTACAAATTTTGAATGTACACAGAAGCTCCAAGCTAAAGCAGCTACACTTTAGCTGATTACCTTGTTTTGGTGAAATTTAAACTCTTGTGGCTTGAGAATCCTGAATTACTGTCAGCATTGCAGGTGTCTTTGACCGCTTGCAGTCAACTTCCTACCCTCGAGGTTCAATTAGTCGTACATGGCAAAACAAAATTAAACTCACAGCACATGCGGTGTAGTACAGGCGATTTTTTTGGAAATACAAATTTTATGTCTAGGTATTGAGTGGTACTACCATGTCAACTGTCAAGGCACAGCCAAAATGTTTAAGTGATTATGATTTGTGTGTGTGTGTGTGTGTGTGTGTGTGTGTGTGTGTGTGTGTGTGTGTGTGTGTGTGTGTGTGTGTGTGTTTGCATGTGCATGCACACGTGGGCATACGTGCATGAGTTTCCATATCTAAAATTATGTCAACGCGGTACAGTAAAACAACATAGATCATTAAAGGTGCTATAAGCCTGTGTGTCTCCTTCCAATAACCTCCTGGCCATAGTCACATGCCAGCCAGCCTTTCCAAGACCCCCTTGTACCAACGCATAGCTGTAGCCTGGATACCAAAACATCACACAGCCTATGGGGTTTAAGGCCTTGTTTTGATTGGCTGTGGGAGCATATTTTAATCAGTCAATCTAATGACTCGCACAGCTAAAGTCGTGACATTTGGTGAAAGCAATATTCAGTTAATGGATTTTTTTTGGGGGGGGGTTAAATCCAAATCCAAATCCAAATACACGGAATGCTGTCGGTTGGTCTTTTGATTAGAGAACGTATTAGAAATACATGTGTAAATGAAAGCTTGTATGTAAAGTTTTTCTCAAGGAACGGCGGCGAATGGCGGAATGGCGGCGAGTTTTTCTCAGTGCGGAGAGGGACTGTGGCTGAACTGGTTCAAGGGGGACAGAGGTCGTTTATGCCTTTGGATTATATACAAAGCATGACGGTGTGATTAGAGAATGTCTGAACTGTTTGTGTTTCAGGACAAAGGATACGCATGTTTATTTGAACCCCTTGATTTATGGCGGTGCCTTTTCATCGTCCTCCAGCAGGTCATTGGCATTGTTTACGTTTATATTTAGGACTTTGTGCCAGTCCCGTTTATGGAGATATACAACCACCAGCGCAGACACAAATAGCAGGCCTTTGTTGTTGCAGCGAAACTTAACTTCGTCATCAAAGTGAATTACAAACTCAAATTGTTGTTTGAATTGAACCCAGGCCCAACTCTCCCCAATTTGATGTGATTCACCACATTGTTGATGTTCAGTGGTTCTGTGCTTGGATCGCGGTCCAGAAAAAATACAAATTAATATTTGGCAGCTTCAGCCCTTGTTATGTGCATTGCTGCCTAATTGAAGAGCCTATGCCGGCCTCCTTAGCTTGGACGGTAACCATAACGATAGCTACGACTTTACAAATATTAAAATCGTTCCAAGTCGGATACACACTACAACGATAACTATATCTGTGTGGAGGACGATATCGTTCCGATCGCTTTCAGAGCGTTTTTTCCATGTACCTTGAACGATAAACTATTGCTGACCAATCAAAAAAAGTCTGCACATTGGAACTGAAAATCTAATACATGGCAGCCCGCTTTCAATAATATTGATAAAAGACACATGATTGATGGAACATGTAAATTATACAATCATGCCGGGTGCATTACTAACCATATTAAAATCACAGATTGCAAACAGAGGTACGGAGTTTTTCACAGAATATAAAAGCAGCAGGTAATTCTCTTCGTACGTATCCAACATTTTGTCAAATAAAAGGAAGGTTTCGCGCCAAATAATACCGTTGGGGGATGTGTGAACCCTAGTGAACCTATAAATCGTTATCATGATAGTTATGGTTATGGTGTGGAGGCCACCTGACATCTTAGTTAGTCACATTGTGACAGGGCACCGCGTTGGCAGAGGAGAGGGCTGTGAGTTACTTTACATGTGCTCCCATTGGCCTTGTTTGGGCCTTCTCTCTCTCCGTGCCCGCTTGTGTCTATCTGTGTTCTCATCTACGTGTACCGCATGCGTGTATGACTGCCGTTCTATCTTGGGCATGGGATTGTCACTCCTCGCCCTATGAACTCCAGCACTTCCTGGGACCGGCCAGCACGGCTCTACCCCCCCCCCCCCCTGCATTGCTTTGGAAAAGAGCGAGCTCATGTCTACCCCACAGGGAGGATTAAACCTGGGTGAAAAAGGGTGGAGGGGCAGAAGTCTTTTAAGCTAGCCGCCGGAGAGGGAGGAAGTAGGGGTTTGACAGTTTACCTGGCGGGGCTCCGAGAGAGTGAGCGCGGGGTCGTAATCCGAGAGGCCCTGTGTCGTGCCACACAAGCTGGCGTCCTGGCATGGCTGGCATAGTTGAAACCCCTCCCTTCCTCTCTTCAATCAGCACACACCACCACCCCCACTGGAGTCACTGGTCGGGGAGAACGGCAGCCGGACTGGCGCGGCGGACCACCAGGCTCCAATACCACACACACACACACACACACACACACACACACACACACACACACACACACACACACACTTACACGCACGTGTGCACCACACACAAACACACACACATGCACACACGCACTTACACACACATACTCGCACGCATGCATCATACACACACACACACACACACATACACACACACGCTCAGCAAACACACACACGATTCAAACACAGCCCACACACACACACACACACACACACTTACACACGTATGCACCACACATAGCCCACACCACACACACACACACACACACACACACACACACACACACACACACCATCTGGGCTGTGTCTGAGTATGTAGACACATATATGGTACGGCATAGATAGAATGCTACAGAAATATCTGTCATAATTGTTGTCCATTTGCTACATTTCAGTATGCGGAAGTCCCGTTTTTACATTTCGTTACATTTGATTCCTATTTCAAACGGCTGAAGGAGAATTGAGACGTCTACTGCTACAATTCCAGGGTAGGGCAGTCAGAGCAAGTCTACAATAGTGCCAAAAGCAAAAAAAGCTAGCGGCCTTTGTCGGTCAAACTGAATTGGTCTGGCTCTGAAATCAAAGTGGGAGGTGGAGTGCAAACAGTGTGACTTTGTGTTTTTTTTTACCCGATAAGGTAGGACAACTCGTGGAGGAGGCTCCAGCCCGGGGGTGCTGGCTCGCGGCCGCGCGGCCCCCACTGGCATGCCAGCCCTCTCACAGCACGCTGACAGACCAATGGAGCGCTTAGCTTCAGATCAAAAGAGAGACGGGAATAGGGGAGCGTGTGTCATCGTTTAGAATATTCTTTTAAAGATAGCGGAGTGAGATAAACGCAGGGAGAGACGGAGAGAGAGAGCGAGCGAGAGAGAGAGAGCGAGAGAGAGAGAGGGTATAGAGAAATTAATTGAGAGAGAACGAGAGAGCGAGAGAGAGAGACACAGACTGTAGCCCAACATAAGCTTTTATAAATACAAATACCCTTGGTGCCCTTGTAAACAGGACACATCCTCTAATCTTTGCGGTGGCGGGGGGGGTCTACGGGGGTCGCAGGCCAGGCTATTTAAGGAGACCCCCAAGTTCACCTTGACATCTCTGCTGACAGGAAGAGAGGCTGGCTGGATCTCCTTTCTTCGCCCGTGATTAGTTTATGGCGCAGCTGCCAGTGTGTGGACTATACTTGGGGAGGGAGGGAGGGGAGGGCTGTGGCCTGCTCAACGGGAATGACGGGATTTGGGAGGGAGTGACGGGAGAGGAGGCGAGATGCTGGGACAAATTGATAGAGAGAGCAAAGGGGGGATTACTCGAAGAGGCACAAGGAAAGTGAACAACGATATTAACATTTTGAATAAGAGACAGAGAGAACGGGGTAGGAAGGAAGAGGCAGATATACTTTATGTACAGTACTGTGTAAACTTTTTAGGCCTTTGTGAAGTCTTTAAAGTAAGAATTTCTTTCTTTTTTTTTAAATATAAATGTTCATTGTTTTTTTTCTTTTGATCAATTCATAAAATACAAAGTGAGAGAAAAGCAAATCTGTCTCTAATCAACATTTGGTGTAACCACCCTTTGCCTTCGAAACAGCATCCCCTGCCTAAAACATATGCACAGTACTGTATGTACTGTAAGTGTGAAGGAGATAGAAAGAAAGTGGAGAAAAAGACAAGAGGGAGACCGCCGTAAAAGTCAAAGAGAGTCGAGGCGCTGAGGGTGAAAGAAACCTTTACACTCTAATGCCAGTCTGATGCGAGTTGCAAGATAACGCACTCTAAACTAATAGTCAAAAAAAGAGAGAGAATGAGAAAATGAGAATAAAAAAACGACTGTCATAGAAAGTCTGAAGGGAGTGCTAAGGGGAGCCGTGTAGAGCCAGTAGCCCAACATCTGCTTTCCTCATTAACAACTTATTTGTCCCGAGCAAAGACCTCTGGTGCGGCCGTGAATCCTCATCGCTTACCGCTCCTGCTCTGACGGAGCACTCACATCCTCAGCTTGTTAACATGTCGCTGTACGCTCAGAGAACATTCACCAGCCAGCGTTCCAGCCAGCCCGGAGTCTGAAACGCTCTGAAACAGTCTAAAACAGAGTCTGAAACATTCTGAAACAGGTTGAAACGCTCTGAAACACTGAAACAGAGTCTGAAACGCTCTGAAACACTCTGAAACAGAGTCTGAAACAGTCTGAAACACTCTGAAACAGTCTGAAACAGATTCTGAAACGCTCTGAAACAGAGTCTGAAACAGAGTCTGAAACGCCCTGAAACAGAGTCTGAAACAGAGTCTGAAACAGTCTGAAATAAAGTCTGAAACAGAGTCTGAAACAGAGTCTGAAACGCTCTGGAACCCTCTGGAACAGTCTGAAACAGAGTCTGAAACAGTCTGAAACGCTCTGAAACAGAGTCTGAAACAGAGTCTGAAACAGTCTGAAACGCTCTGAAACAGAGTCTGAAACAGAGTCTGAAACACTCTGAAACGCTCTGAAACAGAGTTTGAAACAGAGTCTGAAACAGAGTCTGAAATAGTCTGAAACACTCAGGAACAGAGTCTGAAACAGAGTCTGAAACTCTTTGAAACAGAGCCTGAAACGCTTCACTCCACACAGACATGGAGGGACCTGCACTTTTGTTAATTCCGTATTGAAGTTTAGAAAAATATGAACTGAATATGTATATTGTTTGTACTGTATAACTGCATTGTATCGAGTATGTCATGCACGTCGTTTTTGAATGTTTCCATTTTTGGATGATTCAAATACAAAGGTTTTTACAAAAGTGAGACACTTACGAAAATGGGTGTTTTTCTGCGATTGGATTACTGTATCCAGTTTCCCTCTGGTTCCTGCAGTGCGTGTTTTATGGATAGGAAATGCACAGTCATTCCGCGAGAATTGGCCACAAACCATCAACCGTTTCTTCTGTTGCAAATAAAAGCATGACAGTGAATATGGGGAGCAAAATGAGACGTAATTGAATATGGCCCTAATTGAGACCTCCCTTGCAATTATGGTAAGTGAGCTCCTGCTGGCACGAGGAGTGTAGGAGGGAATCTGGACATCTTCATACTCTATGGTGTGCAGCTGGAATCGTTTGGAGTCTCACCTGATACAAGGATGTGCTTGTTTTGAGTTTTGTTTGGTTGGAAGATGCTCGAAGCCTGGAAGATGCCTCAGAAGGCAGTATTGGACGCCCCCCCCCCCCCCCCCCCACACACACACACTTTTTAAATTCCAAAAACCAGCTTCTCTCTGTGTCCCCCACCACCTTTGTAATCAAAATTCAGCTGATGCCTTGCAATGTAGTGCAAAAGGCAGCAAGATATTTAAGATTTTTATTTCATTACATACAGCAATCATTATATTTCTAGAAAATTGTTGCATTTATAAGTAGATGTTTAAGTGCAATTACAACGATTCTACAGGGTCTAACTGTAAACCCATACATATACTCTAGTGAGTATTTAGTCGCCACCTCAGTTTACCTTTAGACATTTGTAAGACACATGTATTGAATAATTGGTGTTTACAGGAAACATGAGCCAAACATTTGATACTCAGTGCCATGTGAGCGCGTAGCCCAGATAGGGGTGCTGCCTGTTGGCACGCAGTCTGCAAGGCCCCCCCCCCCCCCCCCCCGAGCCCCCCCGGGCTAGGTATACAGACATCCTGTGGGTATTTGTGCGGCAGAGAGCGAGCGAGCGGACCTACAGGGAGCACGCTCCTACTTTAACTGACCTGGGCGTGCTGCCAACAGCAACACATTTCATTGAGATTTTCTAAATAGAAGGGAAGAGAGGGAGAGAGAGAAAAAAAGCATATTTCTCCCCACTGGCTACATAGGCAGTGCCTGACCCGCTGGAAACAGTAGCGCCAGTCCAAATTGCAGTAGCTCATTTACAAAAGGTTATGTATCGCCTCTTACAGCTCACCAGTAATTAGGGGTACTTGAAAGACTTTGCCGAAAGGGGGACACGCACACACACTCACACCGACACATTTTGTAATCAGACGCACACGCAGCTTGGAATGGGCGCCGTGCCAAAGACCGCAGGACGGATCGCGTGAATTGACATGTTTAACTCTGCCGAGCTGTGGTCCGAAGGAGAGCGCTCGCGAGGTGATTCTTAATTAGGGCTATTAGGAGTGTTGGAGGTGCGTGTGTGTGCGCATGTGTGTGTGTGTGTGTGTGTGCGTGTGCGTGTGTGTGTGTGTGTGTGTATTCCTCGCGACTAAATGGGGCGGAAGACGCGAGCCATCTGCTTTGCATCACTTGCTCGCTGGGCAGCGCACGCAGCAGAGATCTGACTAACATTACGGCCGGCTTGAAAAAAAACAACTTTCCGGCACAGTCTTGCCGGAGTCCAACGTTGGCCAAGTGTCCCTCACTGCTGTAACGTCCCCCGTCAACGCAGAGGGAATACGTTTGTTCGCAATCTGGACTTTGATTGATGTGGCCGCCGCTCCCGAGAAGGGCAAACGGGTTTTTCATATCATGACTCTGTTTTAACTCTTCCTGACACGTGTCTGGCTAGTAGGGAGAGTGTTAGAACATAAAAGAGAGACGGCACTGTAGACCTCCTGAGGTTAAACCCGTGGCTGTGAATCGACGATGCAAAGTCGAGTGACAAAGACTCAGGGAGCCCTCAGAATAACAATAGGTCAACAGAATTGAAGGAAACCCAATAATATCTCTTAGTAACTATGAAAAGATGCTTAATTTGTCCCTCAACTGGTTACTGGGAAGAACCTAAACTCCTTAATAATAAATTATAGATAAGAATCAAGGGTTGATCTCTGGGTTCCTGTTTATATTTGGTTTAATTTCCCTTTGAGAACCTTATTTTGAGAATAGAGAAAACAGGCAAATTGCTTTAATTGGGAATAAGGGCTGTTAGTAAGGGAGACCAGGGTGCCCTATAGGTTTCAGTGGTCACACACATCAGAGAGGAATTTTTAAGGTTTTCTGAAATATCAGGCTCTTTAAATGCAAGGTTAAAATCTGTGACCAAATAGTTTTTTTTATATATTACTTTCATGCTGTCTTTATACCAGCAATTGCTTTACCAGATGTTGAAAATACAAGAGGGTTCTCCTGTATAGATGGGTTACCTTTTTTGCTTTGTGATTAACATCAGGCACTGATTTGGTCACTCAGACTTTGGGCTATTTCCCCCCCCTGTACGCTCAATGTACTTTTCATATGAAACCTTAAGCCACACGATCTGTGACGCACACGGCCATTCGATACGGGCAGATTTTCCCCTAAAACTACCATTGCCAGACCGAAATACAGACATTCTTAATAAAGCATTAGGATCACGATTTTATTTCGTATGACGTTTTGATAATAAGAATACTCTGAAGGAAAAAGAAAACGTTCAATGTGACTTGAGTAAACTTTTATCAGTGATGTCCACTTACAACAGCTAACAGTGTTTATACCAGTGCCTAGCCGCCTACTGTATTGGAAAGAAAGAACATCTCAGTTTCCTCTGACGACTTCTGCACACACATACATTCTAATATACAATATATATAATAACAATAATATATTATTATCATTATGTTGTATATATAATAACAGGTATATTAATAATATAATATGTAATCATCTATATTAACGCCACAGTTTATCTTGGTGGTCTTCAGCATAGCGAGCTCTCTATTTAAAGTAGCCCCTCGCCTCCCCACCACCCAGTTGTTGTGTGGTTGTAGCTGGAGTTATTATAGCTTCTGTTCCCAGGGAGTTGGAGAGGGGAGGCTGGGGTGGGGGTTAGTTTCAGCGCACACCAAAGGTACCGCTGGATCAGGGGGAGGTAAGATCTGTTACAGGCCTCTACTAAGAGTCGTTTGACCTTCGACCTCGCCCCCCGCCCTGCCGATGGTGCAGCCCACCTCACACCAGGACTGTATATGACTATATTTGTCAATGTGTTCCAGATTGAGAACACATTTTAAAGAAATACCGGGGTGCTTTAATTTAAAATGAACACATATATTTTGGGTGTGTTCCTTGTGTTTTTTTTCTCTCGTCTCAGCTCGTGACCACTGCCGTCCTAAGGCCTGCCTCTGTGCTCGTCAGCCTGACCTCTACAGATAGAGACTTCACACCCTCACAACACAGTGCACCCACCCACCCAGCCAGCCACACACACACACACACACACACACACACACACACACACACACACACACACACACACACACACACACACACACACACACACACACACACACACACACACACACACACACACAAACACAGTGTACCCAGCCAGCCACACACACTGCACCCCAACTCACAGTGTACCCAGCCAGCCACACACACTGCACCCCAACGCACAGTGTACCCAGCCAGCCACCACACACACACACACACACACACACTGCACCAACCCAGCCAGCCAGCCACGCACACACACACACACACACACACACACACACACACACACACACACACACACACACACACACACTGCCCCCCACACAGTGTATCCACCAAGCCAGCCAGCCACGCGCACACACACACACACACACACACACACACACACACACCCCCCAAACAGAGTGCACCCACCCAGCCAGCCACACACACACACACACACACACACACACACACACACACACACACACACACACACACACACACACACTGTATCCCCCAACCTAGAGTACTTACCCAGTCAGCCACACGCACCACACTGCACCCCCCGCTGTTGTTCCGAAAAAAAACAAAACACACACACACACACACACACACACACATTCCCCTACACCGCCTTCCCCAGACCCTCTTAAGCACTAATTAGGACGATTAAACTGATAGGACTACATTTCCTACTCTGTTTCAGTTTTTCCTTTTCATATTGGCTTTTCTTTTGGGGAGGTCTGTCCGTATTTACTTCAGTTTTGATTAGTTTTATATTTGACCTCACTCTACGCCTGCACAAGCTTTTTTTAGACTCTACTCTCTGATGCACAACGTTGACTTTTATTTGTGGTTATGTCTGTAGTTGTGCTTTTTAGAAAAACGGACTGCCAAGGTTCGTGTCACCATTATTCTCTGAGATATATTTGACTTTCACTTCCGGTATTTAGAAACACAAATGTTTTTGTCATTTCTTTTGATGTGGGATATTCTTTGGGATGTGTTTATTTCATGATAATTAGTGAAAAAATAATGCATTTATTTTTTTATCACACTAATTTACTTAGTATATTTATCAGGACTCATATCACATCAATATCCAAAATCATTCTCCTGAACACCTTGACTTCTCCCACTCCTCCCAGTACGGAGCTCGTTGGTCCATATCAGTCCAGTTTCCTAAGGAAACTATCAGAGTTCCATGGATTCCACTCTGCAGCACAAAAATGCCCGGTGCTCCCACTCACTTTGAGCTTTGTCGCTGGACGCAGTGTGTGTGTGTGTGTGTGTGTGTGTGTGTGTGTGTGTGTGTGTGTGTGTGTGTGTGTGTGTGTGTGTCTGTGTGTGTGTGTGTGTGTGGCTGTAAATCTAGAGTTCCATGGATTCCACTCTGCAGCACAAAAATGCCCGGTGCTCCCACCAAGTTGGAGTCAGCTCCCCACTTGTGTTTTATCTTGCAAAGACGTTAACGCATCAAGTCTCTGAGGTGAGGGGAGGAATGTGGG
>JAPMUY010008750.1:272500-315000 GCA_026901105.3 Galaxias olidus
GCTTTTCAAATGAGTTTGATTTGATTTGATTTGCCTTCCCCATCACCTTCTGTCTCCACAGAGTCTGGTGAGCCAAGACCTGCTGTAGGGCCTCCGCTCTGAAATATCACTCCCAGGCACAGGGACACACCAAACCTGATATCATAATTTACTGTAGAGTACTGGGGCGGGTAAGGGGGGAGGGCGTAGTGCAATCTTTCACTGCCAGATCAAGGTGACGATGGGGCTAAGGAGATTGTTTTAAAAAACGTAAAAGGAACGAGGCAGCGTTTTTTTCTACTTCTGGCCCCTTCTTTGTGTTAAATCCCCCCTGTGTGCGTGCATGACAGATTATGAAGGAGACTGTTTTCTGTTTGCCGTGTGTGTGTGTGTGTGTGTGTATGTGTGTGTGTGTGTGTGTGTGTGCACATGTGTGTGTGTGTGTGTGTGTTGTGTCTATTGTTTACCTTCCGTCAAAGTCAGCTGGTCGAGGAAACGATGATTGATCCTAATCCAATTGGGCTGTAGAGGCACCCAGGGAGCGCTATACTGAGGTCGGGAGCGTGGAGGATGCAAATATATCTCTCCCATGGCAACAGGGGCCTGAGTCCTGTGTTGTGCAAAGAAAAACTAGCATTTGATTTTATTTATTCCTACAAAGGTTCCATCAGGCTGTCCCGAGTTCAATCCAAAGGTTATTTAACATTTTAGCGACAGCGAGGAGTGCTCATTTTGCTCCGTCGTGCGTCCTAAGTAACCGGGGTAATTTGTGACCTGTCTGACACGTTTGGCTGTGGTTCAGCGGGGGGGGGGTGGGGGGGTCTCTGAATAGAGGGACTCTGGAGACGTGAGAAACACACACAGACACCTGTGTTCCTCCACAGGTTCCTCTCTGCTCAGCAGCTGCTGCTGGTCTGTGTGTCTGCATTATGGCTCTCTGATGTTTACCGGGACTTTATACGTCTCATGTAGACAACAGACAGACACATGAGAGTGTCCCTATAAGCCATGCAAGCAGAGTTTTATTGTCTTTTTTATCGTTATTTCAAACTATTCATACAGGTTAGCACAAGATATTATTTAGTCATTATCTCCAATTTATATACTTTCCAATATGTTGGATTTGTTCACCAACCATAAAGTAAGAGAAGGATTGAAAGAATATTGAAGGTGCACATAAATTCCATTGTCAGGATCTGGAAAAAAAGCAAAAAGCTTTGTCACTAAAGAGAAAAGAAACACAAGGAGCTTGACATGCGACAAACCTTCTGAATCCTGTGAACGATTCCAACAGGTCTTGCAAGCTAGTGGGCTGATTGTTTGTCGTCATGGTTGACCCTCTCGTGATGACTCACACGTGAGTGACTTGGATATGCCAGATGAAGAGGCCCCCCGGCCCTGCACTGAGATGTATAGGACACACCACTGTGAAGCTAGCTATGCTGGCTGAGTCACAAAGGCCGCCGTGGCTCCTCCACTGCATGGCAGCACTCTGTCAATGGTCTCAGCAGTGGCGACTGGAGGCTGGGAGCGGCAGCCCTTCTTGGGCTTGGTGCTCAGAGGTTCTGCATGGTCGATCTGAGATTCCCAGGGCACACAATGGCGTCCGTGGCGTAATGGGGGTGGGTTTTGCACTGTGTGTGTGTGTGTGTGTGGGTGTGGGTGTGGGTGTGTGGGTGTGGGTGTGTATGTGTGAGTGTGCTTGCATATGTGTGAGTGTGTGTGTGTGTGTGTGTGTGTGTGTGTGTGTGTGTGTGTGTGTGTCTGTGTGTGTGTATGGGGAGGGGGATCTAAACAGAAGATGGATAGGCTGTGGAGTTGGTGTGGTCACTGGCACCCAAAACCAGGCAGTGGTCAGAGGCCCTCCTCACTTTTAACTCAAGGAATCCCAAACAGCTTGGGATTGTTTTATTGGATTCCGGGCTGTGTGTGTGCATGTGTGTGTGTGTGTGTGTGTGTGTGTGTGTGTGTGTGTGTGTGTGTGTGTTTGGACCGCTTTGATGTTTGACTTTGACTACTGGAAACATTTGACTGGTCACACACAAACACACACATACACCCGGACGCACACACAAACACACACGCGCGCAGACACCCTGACACACACACAAACTACCACGCGCACACACAAACACAAACACACAAACATGCATTCTCACACACAGATACACCTTCACACACAAGCTAACATGCGCGCACATACACACACAGATACACCCTCACACAGGCACACACAAACACATGTGTGCAGACACACACACACACAAACACACATGTGTGCAGACACACACACACACACACACACACACACACAAACACACATGTGTGCAGACACACACACACACACCCACACACACACACACCTTAAATGTTTGTGCAAAGCCACTGTTCATGACCAAAATCCCATGGCAAACAAAGGTGCCTGATTGGACGTCCTCCAGAATTAGATTGGCATGCCTTTACAGTTTGTCTACTTTTAAAGAACAATCTTTACCTTCACGTTTACAAATCCTCGTTCTTCTCAAGGAACACATGGACCAGACAGACAGTGAAATAACCTCAGTATGGATCAGTGATAATCTGATTAGTGAGACGTTAGCTCTTCAACAATAACTACTCACGAGGCACACAAGGCAAAATGTTGTTTGTAAAAAAAACATTCCTTCGTCATTCCATCCTCTGCGGTATTCAATTGCCCTTTTCCCTATTCCACCGGCAAACCTCTATCCCATGGGAATCGAGGAATCTCTCTCCCTGCCTCCAATACGTGAAATTGAATTCCTATTCATGAGAGGCAGCTTACCCTGGGGCAGTTCTGGCCTGCTGTTTGATCCCTACGGCTTGTGAGTGGCATTTGTGCAACCCCCCCCCCCCGAAGCAGGGGGAGAAAAGAGGGGAGGCCATGTTTTTTATGTTTCTCTGAACAGCTAAACCTCCCTCACCTTCTTTCAAAGTGGCTAATTGGTGGTATAGACCCACCATATGTCCCCTCTTTAAAACGGACTTCAAGACAAATAAGGTCTGTTCCCCGTTTATTGATGGATAATGATTTTGAAAGTGTGTGCGTGTGCATGTGTGTGTGTGTTTTGTGTGTGTGTGTGCACGTGTGCATGCATGTCTCTACATGAGCATGCATAATGCGGATGTAATCAAAAATACAAATATTTGGCTTATTGAGGTAGCATTTGCGTGTGTGTGTGTGTGTGTGTGTGTGTCTGTGTGTGTGTCTGTGTGTGTGTGTGTGTGTGTGGGTGTGGGTGTGTGTGTGTGTGTTTGTGTGTGTGTGTGTGTATGTGTGTATATTCTTCTTTCCATCTTTCTGTTTGTCTGTCTGAGATTTTTTGCCAAACACTTGACAAGCCTCACATAGTCCATTTCACCTTTTAGAAAAGAATATGGTCCCACGACCACTCAACTTTGTCAGCATTCATTGAGGACCACCCTTTCCCAAAGCTACAGCCAGAAAGTCAGCGGTCGTGTTTGGTTTTCGCTAAAGGTGTCCATGAGCATTGAAAATCCAGACTTATGTTTGGGTTCCCAGGCGACAAGGTGGAGTGACACGCAGCTCTGTAGAATCCAAACATTCACCTTTAGAGATGTGTGTGTGTGTGTGTATTTGTGTCATTGTGTCTGTTTGTGTGTGTGTCTGTTTGTGTCATTATGTCATTGTGTCTGTGTTTGTGTGTGTGTGTGTGTGTGTGTGTGTGTGTGTGTCTGTAAGTATGTTTGTGTCATTGTGTCTGTTTTTTTTTTTGTGTGTGAGTGTGTGTGTGTGTGTGTGTTAGTACGTTTGTGTCATTGTGCATGTGTGTATTTGGTCTCTCTTGACGTGGATGGGAGAGGCAGATGTGTAGGAAATCCCTTAAAGATCACACAGCAGGTCCTTCTGTGAAATTGGACGGAGGACATCTGGAAAGAGAGATAGCTGTGTGTCTGTGTGTGTGTGTCCGAGTGTGTGTCCGTGTGTGTGTGTGTGTGTGTGTGTGTGTGTGTGTAAAGGGAGAGCGGAAGAGAAAAGCATGAAGAGAAGAGAGGGAGGGTGAGTGAGATAAAGAGTGAGAGACTAGAGGGAGAGAAGAGCCGGGTGAATGTTTGTGTTGGTGTAGAACGTTCTGGGAACTGACCGTGGTTCTGTGTGTGTGTGTGTGTGTGTGTGTGTGTGTGTGTGTGTGTGTGTGTGTGTGTGGTTCCGGGCCAACCCATAGCTTGACGAGGCTTATAGGAGAAACTCAGGTAGTTCCAAACCTGGAAAAGTTCTGATCTGTCATCGGAAGGGACCTCTCCCTCTCTCGGTAACCATTAGTTACGGAACCAAAACACAAACGCCCGGTACAAATACTAACCTCATGGGTTTCATGCATTTGAATAATAATTGATCGTAGCAAACACATAACTTATGCATTTTGTTGCTGATTTATTGGCTTTATGACACCTGTAGAAATACATACTTTAATGCCGTTAACGTAAAGGATTTTAATTGGGAGCGTTTTACACCAAACACAAACGTCATCCACTGTCTGCAGTGAGGCGCTTAAAGTCAGAAGAACACTATTGCCTTTCATTTGGTGTCACTCAACATGCACATACCTGCATATTATACGTGTATATTATGTATCCCTCCTCGTCTATTCCCGTGGGGTTACACGACAGGAGTATTTTGAGGTGTAATGTAGAAGGGGGGAGAAGGGAGGGGGGGAGGGGGGGGGTGCTGGGGCATTAGAACGTTCCCACTGCCCCCGGCAACGGTCCTTAACTAAGCTGCAAGGGTCGGCACGCGTTGCTGCTCCAGTTCACAAGGCGTGCACACGTTGTGCCCGACTGATTATTCCCGTTTTTTTCCTGAAGTAGTCTTCGGCAAATTGTGCTGAGCTTGTGTCATGGGTGAGGAGAGGGGGGATGGAGGGATGGAGGGGAGGGGAGGAGAGGAGAGAGGGATTTTGTTTTGGCGTGGGGGGGGGAAATGCAAAAGAATCTCCTGTCAGTCATAACTCAACAGGGCCTGAGGTAAACTGACGAAGTCTGTTTTTCTCGTTGGGACTTTTTGGGTGAATGAAACGTGATCACTTTGTGTGATTTGGGTTGGAGCTTTGTTTGTGTTTTCAGTCGACATGCCATCGTTCATCGGACAGAGTGTATATTTTGATATTCTGTTTTGAGGGAACAGGCATAGACAATGGGATTCGGCATAGTCTTAACTTTTATTTATTTTTTCTTGGAAGTGTGCGACTGTCTACGTGTCTGACATGAGAAAGTATCTTTCTATTGCTAGACAGAAAATGACCAACTAAGAGTGTGTTGTTTCAGATACAAACATTAATGTCTGTTCCACAAGTTATGCTACCTTACAAACCCGACAGACCCCTGAAAGTTATTTCTACAGTTATATTTCCCACGTTTAACATCTCAACTTAATATCTGCTCCTATTTTTCTCGCCGTTGTGTGGATATGCCGTGCTAGGCCTTATCTGTTTACACCCATCACTGGGTTTGATTGATTTGTTTTGGACAGGAGGGCTCCGGTCTCGCTGACTAACGCCTCCGATGACAGTTCCTAACCTGAGCCAGTGCTCAGCCACACCAAGGTGTCCTTACTCATGACAAACGGCAGACTAAACACCACAGGCGCCATTTGAAATTTATTTTTTGTACCTTCCTCGCGACAGGGCTTGACGCCGTTCAGCCGTACGTATCGATGCTTAGCCTCGTTCCCGTTCCTCTCGACAGTCCTGCGGAGGTCTGGGGCAGAGGTCAGAAAGGGTAGGGTCAGCGTAGAGGTCGACTGGGAGGGTAGGTATGTATGTTTCTTTCGTTTTATTTTGGGGGGGGAAGCTGAAATGGATAGTGTTGCGGCAAGCTACAGCCCATAGGCCAAGCTAATAGAAATGAGTAGCTGGGCGATTCCTGCTTCAGGCAGCCATGGGAACACTTTCAGCATTTGATGCCCATCGCTGACAATGCGGACGTTGCGTCGGGCCTGTAGAGGGTGCCGTTGAGCAACACGCTCTGACAGGTGTTTTTTTTTTACTCTGAAATAATCAATGATGATCTCAAGATATTCTTTAATGGTCAAGACATGTTCTCTTTCTTTTACTCCCTCGCTATTGCTAACAACTTTTGTCATTTTCCTTTTTTTATGATAGCCGGACTGACGGGACCCCTTTAACACAGAACCTGCGATGTTTACGTCAATGGCTCTGCTTTTGTAGTTAGCCCTACTGGGCCAAACCCATTTGAGAGCCCCTCTTTTGTTTTTTGGTAACGCTGCAGTCGGTGTGTGTGTGTGTGTGTGTGTGTGTGTGTGTGTGTGTGTGTGTTTGTGTGTGTGTGTGTGTGTGTGTGTGTGTGTGTGTAGTGCAGACCTGGACACATGACAACATGTAATGGCCCACATGGTAAAAACATTCAGTTTCTCCCCGTTTATTTCAGCAATGCAACCATACTCAAACCAAATGTCCATACTCCTCATCTTGAATTTCTCGCTGCCAAAGCTTCTGTTTTAATAACTTGCTGTGCCACAAGATGCACACATTTTTCTCCTCCTCTGCGAGTAACCCTAGACGCTGAGGCATCAGCTCTCAAAAATCAAAGTCACACCTCATTTTGTAACTTGGCCGCCGATTTTTCATTCAGAGAGCACGAGTTGCGGGTCAGTGGTTTTGACATCTGCTCTCTGTCACTCTAGTCACATGACAAAGTTTGAGTGAATTCATGGAGATGTCTAATTAAATAAAAAAAACATAATAGGGTTATGCTGAGAAGACCCAAACAGGTCCTTTTGATGAAATTGAGGCTGAGAATGTATCCTATATAAAAACAAAATTAAAGTTACAGTCATTTTTGGTAGCTGAATCATTAGCTTATAATGCTAATTGCATGAATATATAAACTCTGTTGGAGAGCCTTTTTTTTTCTTTTTTCAACGATACTAATTTGCAGACATGACAAAAGGTTTCAGGCCAGGTTAGGGACAGGGGTCGACATTGGCTTTCTTTTGATATGATTTACTGTGGCCCTTACGCTTTGCTTGTTTTTCTAGGGCTGTTTGTATAAGAGTAGGCCTCTGATTCATTCATCAGGTTCTGAAAACAATAACACGCGTTCAGATCGTGTCCCCGATCTACTCTCTCTGGGCAAAGTTGTCAGCGGATACGCACACACACACACACACACACACACACACACACACACACACACACACACACACACACACACACACACATACTTCAATGTGCATGTTAACATTGGAAGGTAAACCCCCCTTTTTAAAGTTGCTGTTTTAACCTCTACCAAGATGCCATTTTGTTTCTGGTGTAAATAATGTGTTCTGGGTCAGGTAGCAGAGGGATTTCCCTTTTTAGAGACAGATAGCCCTTCTGTCACGAGCCTGGCGCCTGACTCCGCCCGCTAAGTCTTACAAACATAACATTTGAGGGGCCTGTTAGGAGACGCTGTGTTACGGAGGTTGAGATCTGTGATAAATCACTGCATCGAAATCAGCAACATATTGACTCCATAAGAGTACTTGGAACGTTCTTTACACGTGCTTTGTAAGCAGCCAAAAGCAACATAACTGTTCTCCAATGATTGCAGACTATGGAGAATACATCTATTGTGAGTCTTTGGCTCTGTAAGAACTTCCTCCAGCAGATCAGAATAGAGTGCTTATCCAGGCCATGATATGATCCAAGTGTAATTATCATATTAGACAATAGGAAACCCGGAAATCCTCTCCTGCATATTTTCCCTCTCATCTATCATAGGGATGGAGTCTGAGGGATTGTTTTATTAATTCGCTGTCTCGCTGTGTTAATGCATGCGACTGGAGCTGTCTAACTTTCCATAGTGGGCTCCTGCCCTTTCTCTGCACCCCTCTTTGAAACCTCTCCACCCTGTTACTTCCGACCAACGCTTGCCTGACTCCACCGGATACGTTCGAATAAGTCTGGATGATTTTTAAGACATAGGACAGATGAATTGTAGCTTCCACAAGCTGTTATCTGCGCCCCCTCCTTCGACCCTGCGACCCGTTCCCCCTCAGCCATGCCTCCCCTGTAGCTGTTTCCTCTGGCTAGTGACAAACAGCAAAGGAAGTGGAGGCTAGATGTTGTGTTGGCTTTTCATGACAGAGGCCTGTGGTCCTCCTAAGGTCGTTGAACAGCTACAGTGGAGTTTGAGTTACTGTGT
The DNA here is from genome assembly GCA_026901105.3 of Galaxias olidus. Taxonomy (NCBI): domain Eukaryota; kingdom Metazoa; phylum Chordata; class Actinopteri; order Galaxiiformes; family Galaxiidae; genus Galaxias; species Galaxias olidus. Next base: position 280,664 of record JAPMUY010008750.1, read on the forward strand.
CTGGTGGGCATCCTTTTAAATATGTGCCCTGCTAGTGAAAGAACCTTACATAATATCAATGTTTTAGCAACTTGGTACGTTTTTTTAAGTTCTTTAGGTTTTTGTGGGTTTTTTATTTGGATTTGAATGTACTGCCGACTGGTACCTCTCTCCCTCGTTTTGAAATGGCAAAGATGGATCCTTGAAATCATCCGACGTTTATGTTTCTCTTGAATGTCCAGTCAGGCAAAATACTGTCGGCCATGAAGTCAGACTCTTCCCCTTTCTTCCCTTGCTTTCCTCTTTTGATTCATGGTTTAAGATCCAGACTTTGTTCCGTGTGAAAAAGGCAAAACCCTCTTAATGGACTCTTCAATGAAAGACGAGCCAGGATGAAAGCTCATTTAACAACCAGGCAGTTAAACGCACAGTAAAAGTTATTTGTAACGGTTGGGATGAATTAGCCAAAATAAGGCTTTGGAATGACTTCTGTATATCTCTCAGCTCTCGACAAGCTTATCCAGTATTATACCTCTTTGGATAAAAAACCGGGGTTTGTGCTTTCTTAATTGAACCACTCGCGTCAATGGCTGGCGCTAGGAAGTCTTTCCTCCTCCCAGTCTAGAGTGGAACTTTTTAATGTATGCCTTTTTTCCTCCTCAAGAGAGCAATTTGGGAAAGTGATGTTCTGGTTAGCCTGTCGCTTTCCTAGCATGAATACAAAGTCCTTTTTGTGGTGATGGACTCTGAAGAGACGGACGCCCAATTATTTAATCACAGACTCAGTGGCTTTGCTTCCTGGGGTCTTAGGGTTGTTTTGGGGGGAACATTTTACCTTATTTTTTTTAATAATGTGCTGAATTATGTCGTGCTATTGCAGAACATTAACAACGTAAGGACACAGACACTAACTGTGATTACTTCCTGAAATGTAGCTATTATTCATTAACAAACAGTTATTTAAATAAGGTGAAAGCAGGTGGTCAAAGCAAGTTGTTAGGGTAAAGTATCACCATCTTATCAACATCTTTGTAAAGTATCAACATCTTATCAAGATCACTAAAGATAATTTATTATGATCTGTGAGTTTAGTTTGACAGCCCTTAGTTCTTAATGTCTGCGTCGGCCTTCAGTCCATTGATGAATAAAGGGATCCCATCATTACCATGGAGACATGAGTCATGCTATTTTTCCTATGACCTCACAATCCATGGTACAGTAGCTAGGGGAGCTACTGTCAGGGACTCCTCCCTGCCTGAGCATCCAACTTCTGTTGCCGTCCCCAGTGAAATGACACATAGGGCACAACATCTGTGTGTGTATGCTTGTGTTTCATTGGAGCAGACAGAAAGCTAAATAAAAATGAATCCTGGAGGCTGTGAAGTCGCAGTCAGAGAACATCTATCCAGTAACGATTGGCTGGCTTCTCTCTTCTTTTCCATGCTTGACATTTCCTCATAGCTTGACTTCAGCGGAGCTCACGCCAAAAGAAATCACGGGCGACTTTCAAAACTATGACTCATCTTTTAACAAGCCAACAAAGCAACAAGGGCTCCTTGTGAATCGCCCCCACGAGAGCATGGGTACACGGCGAGGACAAGGATGAAAAATGGAACGCCTTCGTCTCGGCACCAGCTGCCTAGCTGTCTACCTTTGCAGGGTAGGCGTCTATTTTCGCGAGGCCTCTCTCTCTCTCTCTCTCTCTCTCTCTCTCTCTCTCTCTCTCTCTCTCTCTCTCTCTCTCCCTCTCTCTCTCTCTCCCCCTATTTTTTTCTCACCCTCTTTCTTTCTCTCTCTCTCTCGCTCTCTCTCTCTCTCTCTCTCTCTCTCTACCTCTAGGATAAGTTAGGAGTGAGCAGGGGGAAGGTGCGTGTGATGAACTGTGAGTTTGTCTAGACGTGATATATTTGTAGGGAACTTTGGAACCCGATAGCGCCGTTGTTGGCTTTTATTGGTTCCCCCTGTGGGTGAGGAGAGGTGCAGGGACAGGAGCCCAGTGGAAGGCTCACATTTTGGAGACAGTCGCGTACGCACACCGTGTGCCTTTACTTGGAAACTGAGGGAGTTTCTGTCGGATGGAGTTATGCGTGTAACATTGATGAAAAGGCGCGCAAAAAAAAAATCTCTTTTCCAGATTTCAAGAAAAGCTGGAGGCAATTCTACCTGTCTGTGATTTAGGTGCAAAAGTTTATGTTTTTATCCACCCAAAAGTTCAAACCCATGAGAAAACTCTTTGAAACGATTACTACAGAAACACCTTGACACTTTAGAGCAAACGAGCAGGGGACTATTACTGTAGTCCAAATTATGATTCCATTTACAAAAAAAACACGTTTTAGTTCTGGAAATATGATATGATTACTATGACACAATAGGATAATGGTGAAGACTATATGTTGTGGGAGGAACATGCTATCACAACATCTTGGCATACAGTATGCTGTGTATTGACATCCCTTCACTGCACTGGCAGTGCAGAGCTTTTGGAGACAGGCACGTGTGTTTGCAGCCATTACCATGTGTTTACAAGGGCAACTGAAGATGCGGGGAATCTGACAGATTGTCAGCACAGGAACAGGGGGTCAGGACCGAGGTTATTTTCGGCACCATAGGTTATTCTGGGATCCATATGAAGGAACAGGCTGGGAACACAGTCTCAAGACACACCTGCCCATAGAGCTCTACTATAGAAGTGTAGTGTTTTCAGACAAGAAAGAAAAACAAAAAAAAAACAATGCTAGGCCATACAAGTTTTGTTTTTAAGCAACGGTGAATGTAGAACACCAGAATGTGATTTCTGATTTGGTTGTTTTGAAGTGTTTGTCCCTGAGAATAGATGACATCATTTATTTGTGCCCGGTGTAAGCAGCCAGCTGATGGTTTGAATGAATCACAGTCGGCTATAACTGCTCTGCTTCTCCGTCACAAAAAACGAGACTTGGATTATTATATTATAGACAAGTTTTGGAGGGGGAAAAGCCAGAGGGTTGACGTGTAGAAACGCAACATTAGACCTCTCTATTTAACCCTAATGACAAGCAACAACAGGTGTAAACATAAGTTGGACTGCAGTAAGCCAGATAAGCTAAGGAGAAGGCTCGGGATGCATGCTATCAATGCGGCAAAACAACTTCCTTTTTTCCACGAGTGCCTGTTTTGCTGCAGGTATGTGTGTGTGTGTGTGTGTGTGTGTGTGTGTGTGTGTGTGTGTGTGTGTGTGTGTGTGTGTGTGTGTGTGTGTCACCCTCAGCCCTTTGCGTGTGAAGCTTTGACTTTAGCAGCCAGCCTCTCTCTCTGCAGGCGCCATCCCATAGACTATATTTAAAATCCCTCATGCTTCCCGACGTGCCTTTGGATCAAGGTGGTCTATAGATGTTCCCGATGTGTCGAGCCAACAGGATGTGATGGTGGGCCAGAATGCAATTGCAATCTCAGGCCAATGTTTAATCTCTCCGTTCCGGTGTTTTGAGTCCGGGCACTTCATTAAAAATAAAAATAAATAAATACAAAGACTATTTATTTGATACGATATACACACAATTCCAACTGAAGTCCAATCTTTATTAGTCAGACCCTGATTTGGAAACATTTGAAGTGAAGATTGTTCATGATTTATAATTATTACTCTTTTCTCTGTTTTAGATATGTTCTTCCCTTAAGCCTGTGTACTATCACCTTCAATAATAGTATTACACAAAGCATCAATGTAGTCTGCTCTTTTGTCCATGGTCAACTATGCTTGAGGTTAAGAGCAGGACGAGGCTGAAATGGGGCTCCATTGAAAGGCTTAGTGGACCTACCAACCCCACAAAACGTGTGTGTATAACCCCTCAGGTCGCCCTGCAGGGGGGACGTTTTCTTTTACAGGAATGCTGGAGGCAGATATCGAGTAGAACTCAGATGGCGGTTTGGCAAAGAAATAGGTGAAATAAAACATTTCGGTCAAGAATGCTTTAGAATCCAACATTCCTTTGTAGTCTCCTGTGGATTCTTGCATTGCACTCTGGATTCGACATTTTGCCTCCACTTAGGTCGACGAGGCTGAAAATAGCGCATGGTCAGCACAAGCTTTGAAAAATGCCTCCTCGAATTACCCCTAAAAAACACAAAGCTCCCCCCCTCCTAAAAAAAAACAGGATAGGAAAGAATAACGTTAAGGTCGAAAGGGAAAGTCTGTCACCCCCCTGACCGCATCGTGTGTCTGAGATGTTATTGTTCGTGTCACAATGATTGTAGGCCATGAGTCGTTAGATGCTTTGCACTCCCAACGTCACCTTTTTTGGGAGGGTGGGGATGGGGAGGTGGGGGGGGGGGGGTTAGTGAAGACTTCTTTTCAATAAGCCTGTAGTGGAGTAAGGTATAGGATTCATGGCAGACCTTTGAACTTCAGCCTATTCTGCCATGGTGTCACACCATTTTGGGAGAATATGGCGGTTCAACAGTCCCCTATTTTGGTCTGGACCTCGCCATGCATTCTCCTTGTCCAGCGGTAACCCATTTGGCAGAGCAGTAATAGTATGTACACAGTACTGGCATTTTTCATTTTTGTACAAATTATTTCATTTAAGCAAATGTCTCTCTTTGAAAAAATTTATCAGATTTTTCTGTAAATATTTTGATACGTACATATGTCCTTCGTAATTTGCATTGCCACCCTATGATCGATGTTGTTGATGTTTAAATCCTGCCCCCACTTTAATTCAACTGTCACTGATTCTGTCTGGTGATGAGTCTGAGGAGTGATGTCATGAAAGGGTGAAAGGACAACATATTCCTGTGGTCAAAATAAGCCTTTTCCAAGACTATATGAGCATTGCCTATCCCCTCATTATGAACATAGTCATAATCATATTAATGTGCATATGCAGGTTCATATTCATAACATCTTTCCATAATGCTGCGCTTATGTTTAGTTTAGTATAAGTCTACAATTAGCATGTTCAGTTCTAATATTTATTCTCCACAAAAACATTTTGAATAAAAAAAGACATTTACTTATTTACTGAGTCCACTGCAGTAGGAACTTGAGATCCGAGTGCACGGGTTGCACTCTTGAGAGTCTTACATTCGTCACGACTGGGTGTGGTGGAGGCGCTTGAATAACTGAGACGCCACTCTGCTGTTCATCACGGGTCTCAGGCTACAGAGCACAGACAGAGTTGTGGCGCTCCGCAATGTTTACTGGCACACGGTGCTCTCCCTTCTCCCTTACCGCTTCTCCCTTACCCCCCCCCCGTCCCCCGTCCCTGCGCTCATCAATCCAGGGATTGCTAGGCAGAATTTGTCCAACGGCTGCCAGGGGGTAGTGGAATGGTTCAAAGTCTCAAGGCTAGCAGAGATCAGAGTCTCAAGGGGGGGATGGCAGAGGATGTTTTTAAGATGTATGATATAGCCACTACATTAAGAACAGTGTCCTGAAATGGAGACTTTGATTTATGATTAGAGGCCTTAATGTACTGTATTTTTAGAAGCGTAACTTGGCTATGAGTGCCAAAGATCCCATTGTGTGTAGCTGCTAATGGCTAGCCCTCCTATTATCATTGGGGTCAATTTGACCCCATTCAATGTTTGACGTCCCTAAAGAAATGATTGGCATAATTTGTTTTGCTTCATATTTACTGACTTTTCCTAATATAATAGAGACAACTGGTTAAACATCAAATTGACATGATAATATGTTTTCAATGTCCTGTACACATGTTATACGCATCGGTGTTCTTCGGGGTCAATTTGACCCCAGGCTGTTTTAGCTGTATAAAACATATATGAAAAATTAAGAATTTAGGCAGATTTGTTCTGCTGGTTGTGGCTGATATTTGAGCCACCATCAAAAACTATTTTATAATATTTAAAATACTTCCCTATGCTTTAGGGCCCCAACCTTACATAACCATGCATTCAGTATGACGAGAACTCCTTATAGTTCAAACCACATTGGGGAGGAAAACACATCATTCCGACAACAACTTTAACATTGTATAAGGGGGCCTGTGGGGGAGTGATGCTTAATTTAATGGCATATTTATGAAGTACACAATTAGACAAAGTATTTGACCAATAAACTTGGTCAACAATTTAAATTAAAGTAATTTTCTGAAGGCTTTAATTACTGGGGTCAAATTGACCCCAAAGGGTGAACAATGTTAGTAAATTTGAAGATAACAGGAGGGGTAGAGGAAAAGATAACAGGAGGGCTAGAGGAAAACAAAACACCCGTGCTAGCTTTAGACTGTGTTGTTCCTCCCTGATTCATGTGGCATTATTTCCAGAGAGTAGATCCCGTAACAGTCCGCCCACTTCTGAGATTTGGTGATTTGATGTGAACAGTGAACAATATCTTCCACTAAGCACATCCTGTGACACTAAGAATCATTCCAAGAACACTTGTGGTTTAAGCGTTCGCTAAACCATTGTACTCAAAGTGAACAAAAAAGCTGACTATTGTTACCAGAAAATAGATGGTTACTAACCTTCCATTGTAAGGTGGTGTCTATCAGTATCAAAGTGTGCGTCTACCTTTTGACTAACTGAATTCTTCTTTTCTTCTCTTTTCAGGACCTCCAGTAAGTAGATGACACCCCGTTGTGTGACCTGTGTACGGTACAGTGACCGCTTTTTGTTGTTACGCAGTGTGTAGGGTATATAAGCAAAACTGTGAACTAATTTTATCATGTTGTTTGCTAGCATTTTACCTGGATGCAATGTTTTGATTTGAATGTCTGCAGTGGAAAGGGAACCCTTCTAAAAGAAATGCCTGCTTAGTTCTATACCTCAATACCCACATAAAAAGTTTTTAGAGGCATCTATCAAAACCATAAACGCATCATTTTCCATATTTACGTATTTTAAGCAATCCTTTTTCAATATTTAAACTGTGTCTACTGGATGTATTCATTTATTTACACAGCTCAGTGTAACTGGAAAGATATGTGAGAGACTTGTTAAAACATGAGGTTTTAGCCAGGTTGCAGTAAGGTGGCCAGGTTCGGAACCCATGCCTTTGCAGTAAGATGTTCCCGAACAAGGACACTACACTTTTCTTTTAATACAATTGATTGCTAATCTAAGGTATTTGAATGGCAGGATGAAGTGAAATGTTGTGTTTTGTTCTTGCAAAACAGGGAGATATAATAATAATAAATAGCCCATTTAAATGTGTGGTAAAAAGGCGTCTTGCTCTTTAGACAGTATGAATAGAGCATTTGTATGTTTTTTTTAAATATATAAAGTACCTGAGCCAGATGTCTCTCCCTGGAAAACATGAGGGATATTTCCAGAGGTTTATAAAGCTACATGATGTCAGAAGAAAACACATGTTTTTATAACACGCCTATATCTGATAAGCTTAAAAAAAACAAAAACGTTTCTCGCGTATTTCCAGCTTGTCACATTTTTCAAAGCCAAAGTATGGGATTTTGGGGATCTTGCCTCCTGTCTTAACCTCGGGTCCTTAGGGAGAGCAGAGCGTACCGGATGCCTTGTACGTGGGGGCTAAAAATGAGCGCATGCTGCGACAGCTGCGGGAGGATGGCGCTGAGTAGGGGTGAAGGCCGCCGCAGATCTCGGGCCATTGCAGTGATGGATTGATCAGGTCCAAGCCAAGGGATGGGCAGCAAGGGTGAGAGAGGCTAAGGAGAGACACTGGTTTGCCATGGGTCAGGGGAGGTGGCTTTTGCTCTTTACCCCCCCCCCCCCCCCCCCCCCCCACCATCACCACCACACCACCACCTCTTACGCTGGATGTGTCATCTTATTTTTGGTTAGCTATAAACAAAGAACATTTCAAAATTCAAATACGGTCTATTTTAAAGTAATAACGTGAATGAATATAGAGCGTTAAGAGAAAAAAATCAGAGAACAGAAAATAGGAGGTCATTGTTGTTGAATTTGTAGATAACAAGACAAGGCTGCCTAATGCTTCTGGTTGCCATAGGCGATATATCGTTGTAACTTAAGCCTGATCGTTAATCAAATACAGATACTTTGTACATGTTTTTTAGACCCTATATTCTAATCTTACTGAAATAATCTTGATCCCTGTGTATTCAAACTTTAGACGTGCCCTTTACTTAGGATATGAATAAATCATACGTTTTCTCCAGAGTGGGAGCAATTGGTGCTGTTTCCCCACTTAAATGTATCGCCACAATATTTTCCAACACGTCACTTAATATTGCGCCCTGTGACAAGAAGATTGAGAAGCCGTGGACAGACAGTTTGAATGAATTATCCGAGGCTCGTATTTTTCTAAGGAACTTAAAACAACAAAATTAACCAAGTGTTGGCAACTACAGGACGACGCAAAATTGCCACTTTCCCGTTCTCCCCTTCCAAATTACCCTCCCTCGTTCCTTCTGAAAACATTATAGGCCATCGTTCTCCATAGGTCACCTCGCAGCTCCTTAACCCCGCTGGCCCCTATCTCAGGCCGTGTGTGTCTAACGCACTTCCAAACAATCAGCCTCGATGGGAAACGCTCGCTCACAGAGGTGCTCCCACCGCCTCACGGCTCCGTCCTCGCATGTTCCATGTCTCATGCCTCAACCCGGGAACGTGTTTTTTTTTCTTTTTTTCTCTTTCACTTTAATGATTCAAAGCTGGTTTTAATCAACCCCCTTTGCAGCCAGTGTTTAGGCTAAACCTTGCCAGGGCTGGTGCCATGGCGAGGGTATGAGGGTATATATTACAAGCCGCCAAGTTATGGTATGGGGAGGGGGAGGGGGGAGGGGGGGGGCTCCAAAAGGGATACCCTCGCCCCACACACACACACACACACACACACACACACACACACACACACGCCTTCTGCTCATGCATTCAGTAGCCAAATGGGAGCCACATGTTGCTGGGCTACCGCGTAATTTCAATGAAGGGTTTCTTCCGACAGCAGGGACACCCCCCTGACCCCTGCAGACGACCCCTGGAGACCCTGTAGCTAACGGGCAGGCAGGCAGGCAGACCCCTTAGTGCAGCGTGTTGTCACTCAGCACCTGGTGCCGTGCCTCACAGCCAGCCAGCGCCGCCACCGGCTTCCTCCCTCGGACTGGGCAGGAAAACGCAAGGTGCCGAAACAGAACCAAAGGTTTATTCAGCGCTTAAGCAGTCCCACTGTTGGTTAGGTTGCTGGCGTCTTTATTATCGAAGAAAGGTTTATGAGGAAGCTTGTAGGTAGCCATAGTAACCGTCTCCATACCTTATTCGCATTGTACATCCAATATGATATGCTCTAAAATTTAAATGTTAGCTTTATAATGACTGATTGGGTTGTGCTGCAAGTCATTTATTGTATTTATTTTCGTTTATTGTATTGCAAGTCATTCTTTGATTTAAAGTCAATAGGAACCAGTGCATTTGAAAGAAGGAATGGGGAGTGTTTTAATGTCGCTTCCCTTTAGGATTAATGATGTTAAGAATAACGACTTCCTCTCTCTAGCTGTCTGTCCAGCAGTTGCCTCTGCACACACACAGAGAAGTAACAACAATTTCTGAGGGCTTCTCAGGGAATACTTGTCCTGAAAAGTCAGCATTGAAGTCAGAAAACTCCTTTCAAATAGATATCCCGCTCTTGAGTAGAAAAACAACGTCAGCGAGGGAAATGTCAAGAGTTCCTGTTTAGCTAGCAATTAGTGTCCCTTTTGTACGAAAACAGCTTACAAAAGAGCCATTGACTTGTGTATCGCTACCTCACTGAAAACAAACATCACTCAACATTAACGATGTAGCACAGGACTTGTTTTGAACATGGCCGCATCCGAATGCCTTTGAAGTTTACCCTCTAGTGGCTATGCTTGGTATGGAGTTCACCGTTTTAGGGAATAACTTCAAAGTGGGTGAGGTCCTTTTAGGATTTTAAAGGGTCATAGACTGCAATTTGATTGGATCAGAAATGTGATTTCAGAAAGTGATTTGCCATGTTGCATGCTCTCGTCCAATACTGTCTTTGCATGAATGTGTGTAGATGGTAATTATTGTATGCTATCTTCTATAATATTGAAGGGAATCTGCAATATGCATCTCAAATGTGACCATGAATAGATTCCACTTCAGTTTATAGAACAATATTTTAGCAGCCCTTTAAAACGGATGATGTCAACATTTCCCTTTTATTTCTTTTTTTTTTTGCATTATGGAATGCTGTATTTTGTTTTTGACTGCCCTCTAAGTTAATCTGAACCTGAATGGCCAAAGTAAAATGTATTTTAAAATAAGCAATTCTTAAAATGGGTGATCTAGTAAGTATAGTCTGATGCATATGACCATCAAAAAATGCTAACGTCAATATTACAAGTGTTTTTTCTCGTGATTTTATTCTGGCCATGTTCAGTATTGGATGCTTTTGTTATGTTGATAGTTTCTGTTATATTGTGAAGCTCACACTCTCTCTCTCTTTCTCTGTTTTGTACCAATTGTCTCTCGCCCCTCTCAGGGTCCACCTGGACGAGCAGGCTTTCCGGTAACTCTCTTTTAACTTGTGTCACGCTTCATTCTGTTTTCTTCGTCTTTGTGGATTGTGGCCATTACGATACAGACCTCTCTGTTCCCTCAACTGAGAAGTTGATTTGTCAAAACCAGCGTTATCCAATTACTGCTATGGTAAAGAATATGAAATAAAACAATCGATTTTTTTTATTATTATTATTATTATTATTTGTTGAAGCCTGATTGTTAAATGATGATGGGACAACTTCTCAGATAGGAAACTTCATATGTCAACTGATCAGTGGGACTGAATTGACATAAAAAAGCCACACTTTAAATACATTCACACCTTGAAGGTTTTCAAGAGGCAGAAACGGAACTGGTATTCTAGAATGTCCCTCTAAATTGGTGAGATCGAATTTCAATACACAAGTACTTGCGATCCACCACAGTCTGTAAAAAGTATTTCACTTGTGCCCAGTGTAGTTGAAGCATTTCATTTTCTGGCAACATCATCCACTCAAACCCTGAAATGAGGTTGCTTTTACTATAAGCACGCTATTTCCAGTGTTAATTTAGTCCCTCTTTAATCTTTCTTTTTTCTTTAACCTCTTAGCTTGATCATCTGATCACTCATCTCTAACATGACTAAATCCCTTGTACCAAAAGCCAAGCCCACATGGTCTTCATCATGGCAAGGCGACAGGAGGCCATCTTATATCTGACCTTCGACCTCGGTTGCCAGTTACAACTTGCAAGTCCCCCCCCCTTCAGCTTCTGACAAGCTCACTTGTATAACAGGCCCATAAAACAGTCCGATCTGAAACGCTGATTAGCTGACAGGTTTTTGTCAAAGTCAGGGTTTGATCCCGCTCGGTATGTTTGATTGATTACACCTGTCAACGTATTGTAAAATGAATCACGCGTGGTCTCTCTTTAAACAGAGAGGAAGGATGTGGTTTTTGGCAAGGGGACCTGTCTGCAATTCAAATCAGAGATTTTTTATAGAATGTGGTTACAAAAAATTTGATTTATTTCGAACAAAAGAGTGAAACTGCCTTTGCTGATGAATGGACTATTAAGACATTGTTCTCTCATGAACTATTGTTTTTATACAGCCTTGTGGTGTGGGCCTCTTTACTTAAGCTGTGGCGCAGACCACTGGGAAAGTATTTTCACGCTAGGTATTTAGATGCAATTAGAATCCGACTCTGCTAATTGTAAACCACTCCCGTATCCAATTACTAAATACATTACAGTGAGTGGATTGTGTGAAAACATTGCCTGTCTGATGAAACCACGAGGACTTTCGACTTGGTTCTCCGTTGCCTTTGATGAGACTATAGCTAAAGAAGTTTAAGAGGTTCCAAAGGTTTAGGAAGCAGCGTGTGGGGAGCTGGTTTGGATGTGGTCTGTCTGGAGTGTTTTCGTGTGTGTGTGTGTGTGTGTGTGTGTGTGTGTGTGTTAGTGAGTGTGTGCATGTGTGTGTTTGTGTAGGGCAGCAGCCTGTAGTCCAGCTGAGTCTCATTACTTCTTTACACCTGAGAGGTCTGCGCTCCATTCAGCTGAAGGCCGGCATAAATCGTCTTGACTAGATTGTGTGCGTGTGTGTGTGCGTGTGTGTGTGTGTGTGTGTGTGTGAGAGAGAGAGAGAGAAACTCTGTGCTGTGCTTGTGGGGGGTTTAAGCAGTGTGTTAAGCAAGAACTAGTGAATTTGAGACCACCAAAGCCCCTATAACTCAGAAAAGCAGACTTGAGATTGACAGCATCATCGAGGGAGAGAGGGGACAAGGGGTTTTGTGTGTCTGCAGGTAAAAAGATTTTCAACATTGGGGTCATTTAGGTAGCACATTACATGTGGGGGAATGAACCGGTTTCTCTTCAAGTGAGTCGCACAGAGTCATTTGGATGAGTCCTTAGTATTAACCAGAGTCATTTGGATGAGTCCTTAGTATTAACCAGAGTCATTTGGATGAATCCTTATTATTAACCAGAGTCTTTTGGATGAGTCCTTAGAATTAACCAGAGTCATTTGGATGAGTCCTTAGTATTGGAGTCATTTGGATGAGTCCTCAGTATTAACCAGAGTAATTTGGATGAGTCCTTAGTATTACCTGAGTCATTTGGATGAGTCCTCAGTATTAACCAGAGTCATTTGGATGAGTCTTCAGTATTAACCAGAGTCATTTGGATGAGTCCTTAGTATTAACCAGAGTCATTTGGATGAGTCTTCAGTATTAACCAGAGTCATTTGCACTAGTTGCCAAGGACATGGCCCTTAACATTTTGCTTCAAAGAACAAAGGCAAAAAAACAAAACAAAGACCTTTTATCAAACAAAAATCAGTGCAGAGCCAGTGCCTATGAATTCTTAACTTGAACCTTGTATATTGCTTTTAAAAGTTTAGCCTATGAGATTTCAGAAGAGCCTGTCATTCATTTCATTATATTGTGTTATATTATACCATTTCATCCTTTTTCGAAATTGTGCTCCACATTTCTATAGTTTTTTTTACTTCCACTTGTAACTGCCCGCCTTTCCTCCCGACGTTGTTACTGTATCATTCCCTTCATGGGGCCCCAGCCCTTATCACCCTCCTTGTTTCCATGACGCGTCGTCATAGTGAGTCGTCAAATATCTGTCATCGTCGGGCGCCTCGGGCGTACTCAGCACGTGGGCTTACAGTGGAGGGGCAGTGGGGGAGGGGATCGGCATGCGCTCAGGACCGTTAGGAATGAAAACATCTGAAGTTATTTCGGCGCGACAGGAGTTTATTGTCATTTGGAAACGCTTGAGATAAGGTGACACGGTGGACGGACAGGGAAAGGTCAAAGGTCAAGGGGTCTAGAGAAAGATGAGGGGGCCTTTTCTGTAATTCGACATACTCTTTATTTGTGTTTGATGGACTGTAAAACTTGAGCTCCTCTACGAATGATGTCCTGATCTAAACGTTTACATTGAGGATTTACAGTATACAAAACCCCTGTTAAATTTTGACGAGAGATATGTTTGTTTGGACAAGGGAAAAAGACATGGTATTAAAAGGTGCAGTCGGCTTACCTCTGCCATCTTGTTTTCCGGACAGAATTGGCACAATCTTTATTGCACTGCCAACCAGTAGTTGGCCTATAGAAAAGTAACGTTAGAGCATGACCATTACAGAACAACCTACCTCTAAGAGTAACGTTAGAGCATGACCATTACAGAACAACCTACCTCTAAGGAACAATTGGCTCTACTCCGAAATGAAGTTGAATGGCTTAATTTCACAAACTTTTATAATCATATCTGTCAGCAATTTATGATTATGTCTTTTTTTTTCTGATCGCATGTCTTGATGGCATGATGACAAATTTATTTTGAACATCGTAGAATGGGAATGTTTAACTGCTGGGTTTTAGTTGTCGAGGAGATCTTTTATATTATTGTTGACCAATGTCCTCTTAACTTTACGTTGCTGATTAGGGTGACAAAGGAACAATGGGAATTCCTGGAAGAATGGTGAGTGACTTGGGAATGTGCATAATGTTCTGTTTAGTTTGTAGTAATATGGAGATTTAAAATAAATAACATTTTAAATCAATTTTACCATAATTAGTGGGTGGTAGTGTGTCAAAGAAAATAAATGACTACAGAAGATAACAGTTGAATGTCAAGTGAATGACAGTTGGTTCAGAAAGGCACTAATAACTATGCATTTTTTCAGTGTACCTTTATTTTATAACACATTGTCCATCCAGCGTTTGCTCTGAGCTGTAGAATGGTTAGGATGTGTAGCATCTCTTGGCCCCACTCATTAATCATAGATGATGCAGGATATTAATTGTATACAGGAATAGCAAATCCGCACTACATCAACTGCGTCAGGAATAATTTTGCCACTTATTTATTTAGGTAGAGTACGGTTATTGCTTGCCATATTTGCACATTACTGTAGAGATTTCAAAAATGTTTAAACTATTTTACTCTGAGAATTCCATTACTGCAATTATGAGAGGGGAATTTAAATCATTTTCATAACAACCTTTTATTAATCACTCGTATGTCACAAAAAAGTCATAAAGGTTTTTGAAAGCTCCCATCCACAGTTTCTGGAAGTAGCGCCTAAATCGTCCTGGTCACCTCCCACCAAGTTTGTTTTGGCTTCAATAAACACAGAGGGATTAGGGAGGGCTGGATCCGTGGGGGGGTGGGAGAGAGGGGCCACTAGACCCACTTCAACGTGCTACACAGCCCATCACTACCAACAACAACATGTGGTTCTCATGTTGTGAATCTAGACTTTGGGACTAAGTCAACACTGCCGGTGATGTTCCAATGATGATATCAAGCCAGCTAATGTTAGCGAACGCTAATCGTTGCTAAGCTTAATCAAATTGGTGTACACCGAGGTGACCATAAATGTGGTTTGTCACATAGAATATATAGAAATCGTTCTGTGAGGTCTGTCGCAGGTATATAAGGTTTCAACAGACAAGACCGGAGGGAAAAGGCTGTTGAAGCCAAAAGGAACACGAATGATGTTTGAGTACTATACTATGGTACGATGAGAGGCGCTATTTCCCCTGACTTGATTGGGGTTGACTGGACAGTGTTTTTAAATTCAAAGAGCTCTCAAGTTAACTGCATACAAACATACCGATATTAACTTTATAAAAGATCAAATGTTTTAAATTATCAGCCAGTGCACGTTGTTTTCCTCACAGATTCAGTGTCGCACACATCAAAATGTTTGTATGTAAAACAGTTTACATTAATGTTAACATATTATATTTTATTCTCTCAGTAAAGAAAGTTCGGGGCATTTGTGCAATTTCAAGGGGCCTCCGTAGAAGATTTAGGTCAATAGGTTCTTGTTAACTGCATTTTTTAACTGGCAAGAGACAATAACGTGAACGTTCGTGGTGATGAGAAAAGCAGGCTTAAGCTAAGGTCTACAGTAAATCAATCCACCATCCTCACAATATTTTTTCCCCCCAGTCATTGTTTTTTTTTTTTTTTTTGCGTATACTGGAAATATTTCAAATCATCTCAGCCCTCAAACACATGTATAACATATTGCCCGCAGCCGTTTCATTTTAGCTCAATCTATAAGTTTTTTTTTTCTTTTTTATTAAAGACAAGGCTTCTGTTTAGGAGCTGAATGCAGGCACAGTGGTCTTGACAGTTTTTGGCTCTCCAAACATTCCCACTCCAACAGTGGGCTTTTCAAACTACAGCTCCCACAGTGAGACCCGCACAGAGCACTCAATATTTCACACCGCATAGAAGAAGTTAAACGACTATGTGGTCCTGAAACGCCTCCACAAAGGAAGTGTGGGGCTTTGGGTTTTTCATAGCTTCTCCTTCCATTTTTTTACACTTTGAGCCTATTCCTCTCATGGTTTCTATCAACAACTTGACAACCCATAGCTCCCCAAAGTAGTCAGAGCCTACTCCCATCACCCCCCCCCCCCCCCCCCGTCCCCCGTCCACCCCCCGTCCCCCCCACTATCATCCCCCATTGACGGCCTCTTACATTGCTGCATGATCTTTGTTCTCTGTGCCTCGCTAACCCTGGTTCCTCTCTCTTTTCATGTGTCTCTCTCCTCCCCTCCTCACACCTCTTTGCATGTGACTGTCTGCTGTGACTGACCCCAGGGGTTAAGAGGACATGCAGGGGAGAAGGTAAGTGTAGGTAGGACCTCCTGCTTTTTATCTGAGAACAACGACAAACATTCGCCAATCTCAAATCATATCCTACCTCACCTATCCATCCCTCTGTTACCTGGTTCAGAGTCAAAGTACTACTCAAAACAAATGATGTGTTAAAAACGTTGTTCTCTATATAAGAAATGGTAGGAAAGGTTGTGTCTAAAAATCGGGGATGACATGAGACATTGCTATGTTCTGTGACTCTGTGGGTGGTGGTGTTAAGGGCTCGAAGTACTGCACAAAGGGACAATTTATATTTCATATCAAGAACACTGGATCTGAAATTTTAAAAGGCGTGAGGGCCACTTTCTGCAAAGCATTTCCCACCCTGGTTGAATTACCTAGGCTCTCTTTTGTGACAAAATGTAGTAGTGAATATGTGCCACTTATGAGCCTTAAAGTTGTAATTTAAGACTCCCTGCTACAAATGTAGGAATTAACGAGATTAGGATAGAGTCTTCAGGGGTTAGGTCATTTTCACAACAATGATGAGATGGCATAATATGATACAACGATGATATGACCACTTAAGTGGTCTATAGTGTACAATCATGACATCTAATTCATTTAGCCAGTAAATAGCTGTCAGGACAAATAAAAGTTCCCTTGCATGTTGTAAGCTATTGACGTTTTAAAAGCTTTGTTGATGAGTTTGCTTATCCAACCTGTGGTGGTTTGCGAGGGACAGGGTTGAAAGCGTAATAACGTGTACCCTTCTTTACTGTGATGTTGTAGTGGGT
The DNA here is from genome assembly GCA_026901105.3 of Galaxias olidus. Taxonomy (NCBI): domain Eukaryota; kingdom Metazoa; phylum Chordata; class Actinopteri; order Galaxiiformes; family Galaxiidae; genus Galaxias; species Galaxias olidus. Next base: position 297,496 of record JAPMUY010008750.1, read on the forward strand.
GTAATCACGAGCTGTCACGCTGACAGCATCAAAGCCTGGTTTGTTTATCAAACCTGAGGGGACTTGTTGATGTGCAGGGACGACCACGGGTACTTTCCTTTACCATTATCCGGCAGTGGTGTCATCAGTAGCCATAGCTCGCTCACAACTACAGCGTGGTCCGTGGCCCGTCTGCCAGTAGGGTTCTTTTTTAGCCTCTGGAGTTGGGTCGACATATGAGAAAACAGAAATGGATGTCTGACCACCAAATCGGTAAGCGGAGAACCAGACGCGCAGCAGCGGCCTTTTTTTTTGTCAGATTTTGACAGATCTCCAGGGCCAAAACAATCCAATAGCTTGCCTCACATTTATCTTACCCCAATTGTTTTTAAGAGCAATTCTGCGTGAGGACTTTTCTCTCTCCCGTGTGTGATTTGTCTTCAGCCTAGCCGAACAGAGAATTAATTAACTTGCATAACGGCATGGCGGTAGATCTTCATTAAATATGGAGACATCCACCACAGGATGAAGACAGGGAGCCAACACACAAAGAAAGGAACACTTATTTTTTCCAGAACCTGCCTCTTCTTTTTTTTTATACAAATGCATTATTGGGGATTTGTGAGTGAGTGTGTGGGCCAAGTGACTTACGTTCTAGAACTGTACAAGAATAGAAAAGACCAGGAATGATGGATGGGTTATGGTAAAAAAACAGACAGAAGAGGAGCCAGTGCAGATGGCTTTTATTCTTTACGGGAAGGGACTTTATTTAAAGGAAACTCAAATGTACGTGGCGTTTGGTTTGATGTACTTCCACTTTATGATGCACGTTGTATTTTTGTTCTCGTTTTGGTTTGGATCCGTTCCCGAAGATCTGAGCGTGATCCATGCCAAACACCGGGATCCTGGCTTCTTATAGGGCTTCACCAGCGGATCTTCACTTGTCCAAAGTACTAGAGTGTTTGGATTACTACAGGCTTAGCTACCCCCCGCCACCCCCACCCCCCCACCACCCTCGGAACAGTCTTTTTTTCTTCATTTTTGACATTGCTTTTCTAACAGCGCAAGGCAATCCATCAACCTTCTTAGATTATCTTTACTGGGTGACATACGCACCCTGACCAGAGTGTGAAAAGCTATACTTCCCTCCCCCTTTCTAATGCAGGCAGCTATTCGGAAACATTTAAAATCACCTGTGTTCTGATGGATGGTCAGGCCGTCAAAGATGTCCTTGTGATAGGGTTTCGTCGGAGGGGGTGGGAGCACGGGACGAGGGGGGCTAATTAGGAAAAGTGCTGGAAACCTGAGATGGCCCTGTCTGGCCCTGGTGGTCTGTGGGCTTGGACTCGGAAGGTCCGTGGGGCTGCATTGAGTACGGCAGACACAGTGCAAATCACACACTTACTGTGCCAGAGACTGAGCCCAGGGGCTTTCAACTGTTTATATAACAGCGAGGCTGACCTTTTTTTTTTTTTGGAGTTACGATGCAAAATAGCATTTTGCAAAGATGGAATGAATGAAAAAAATCGTATGCGTGCAATTGTCAGCGATTTGAGATACAGATACTACAGCTTGCACAACACATTTTATGTTCATGTCAGTAGTATTTTTTCTATGAGTTCAAACACCACCTTCACACGACAAATAGTCAGTCATTTTGCGTGTCAGCATTTACTAATATGTGTGTAAACAATGTTTACCTTACTACCACTAACTTCTTTGTTCCTTTTGTTATTCCTCAGAAAAACTATAAAAAAAGGTGTTGCTGCTTTCCCCAGCAGGCTGTTTTTCCTTACGATCTGTCTGTCTGTTTTAAAGGGAGCGCCGGGAGAACCAGGCCTGTCAATCATCGGGCCACGAGGACCTCCCGTAAGTTTTCTTTGCCTTTCTCTCTTACGCTAAAATACCCTAAAAAAATCTACACACCGAAAATGCATTTTTTCTCTCTGTCATAAATAGACGTATTTCTAATGTTTTACTGCTGCGTCGTATGGCCAAGAAGGATGTCCAAGCACTCAATAGCAGTTGTTGACTTTGGTTCCCAGCAATAGGGATGGAAGAATGAGAGTGTTACACGGTAGATTGTCATGAAATATTTGAGGATTGTTATAGAGAGTTGTAGCTTTGATTTGGCAACACACTGCAGCTGAGCGCTGTGGAGAAGGTTCTGGACTGAGTGAGGTGTCATTGTATTTCTTTGTATTTTTCTGACTGTACCATAGGACACCTATTTCCACGTTTCCCGGAGTTGCCCTGACTATTCCAGATAGTTTTATAACGTTAAACATCCAAAATAGTTCAACATTCCTTCAAGAACAGATGCCAGAACTGGATTCAGTCCATTTATTTATGAAAAGAAACTGTTTGGTTCTTCTCATCTGGAGCCCATTATCCGTCTTTGTACAGTATACTGTTTTTCTCGCGCTCCCCCCTGTGTGATTCACGTTAGGTGATAACAGCTGATAGAGATCTCCAAGGTCAGTCTCTTTTTATTCCCCGACCGAAGACGGGAGCAACTGCGAGGCAGCAATGAATGACAGGTCAAAGGAAGTCAAGCTAAGTAGGAGTTAGCTCCTTGAACCCTGAAAGTCAGTCAAAAAACGGGAATGGGGGAGGAGGGGGGGGGGGTTCCCACAGCAGGTGAGGTCAATGTGAACTACTGGTCTGGACCTTAGTCAGAACAAAAGGGGGAAGTGATTAGGCTGGAGAGGATGGAGAGAGAATAAACAGGGAGCATAGGACAGCTTAAGCAAGCTGGTGGAGGTGGGGCATTTCCTTGTCACTTAAGAGAGTTATGAATGGGAATAAGAGTTCCTTTGTGTCTACGTGCATTGTAAGAGCAAATGTTTCAATTTTTTATGATATTTACTTTTAGATATCTGATATCTATATATCCGAAGACTGTCACGTATTACATACAACCTTAAAAGACAGTGAAGTAATGGAATGAATTTGAGAATAATATAATATAGTCCATAGGGAGTGAGGTAATAAAAACTTTTTTAATACAGTACTTCTGTATTTAATCCCATATAAACGCATGTTGATTTGACCCAATTGACCGATATGAGATGTTCCATATGTGTCCTTCTGTTTCTTATCAAGGATCCACATCTCCTATAAAGTTATGTAATACGCGTTTCTACTCAGCTGTTTTACGATGTTTTTACAAAACAGACATGGCTATTATGAGGTCCTAAGGAGGAGAAACATACAAAGCCTCTAAATGACCTCCTCTGCTTCCACAATATGCAATCTGTTTTATTAACCAAGTTCACCCACTCCTTGTAATTTGGTCTTTGTTTGTCTTTACCGCTCTACTCAAACCCCCCCCCCCCCCCCCCGATTTCCACCCCCACGCCCCCACCCCCACCCCCTCTGGGCAATGAAGAGGGTCTGGATATAAAAGGATATAAAAAAAAATAAAAACACACTCTTTGCTTTGATCAGAATATAATTATCATTGAAAAACACTAAATGATTGAACTTGTTCATTTTGCCAGTCGGCTGTCTTTGTTGGAGTTTCTTTTTTCTTTTGTCGTTTTTTTCGTCTTTCAACCCTTTTTCCAGTGTTGCGTTTCACCGTCCTCTATTCCTCTGCTATGAGTGCAGCACCCCCTCTTCTCTTAAAGCCACTATAGGCGACTTTTTTATATTAACGGATTATCAATACATTTGTTCTGATAGCACATTGTAATGTCTATGGACTATGGGAGAATGAAATATTTGCGGTTCAGATCAGTCTTCTTGAAGTCTCATTATTTAACACCGGGCACGATCTACCGTGAAACTGTGACCAGTTGCTTTATGGCACATGGATATGCGTCACTAAATCAGGAAGAGATGCCGATACTTGGAGTATAGTCGTTGATTGATCGTGCTAGCGATATGCAGTGACGCATTTTGTATGTCTTTTTTTGCGACATTTAGAGAAAATAAGTACACTAAGCAAACGGTAGGGGTCGCCAAAATCATCTCCTACAGATAAACCGCCTCTAGTAACTTTAACCTCTTAAAGTAGATTTCCGTGTCAATCTTTCCAAAGTAAAAACATAACTCTTCCTGTTTCTGCTTCTCTTCAGGGACAGCCAGGAACTAGAGGATTTCCAGGCTTCCCGGTAAGGTCGCTGTGCCGCTTAGTCGACAGAATAACGCTACAAATGGAGTTGCCATGGCGTTAACTTGCTAAACTGTGTTACGTTGTTAGCCTATTATTTCATAAGTGGGCTGTTATGAAGTTAACACCTAGACAACCACATATTGGCAAGTAACGTAGTATGGCCAAAATGTGTCTAGTATAGTGCATGTTCTTGAATCCAAAATGTTTGAATCACATAAAATTTGTGCTGACCTCAATACAGTCCCCCTCAAAAAAAAATGTGTCAATGTAAATACATAAAGAAGTGATCTAGAAAATAATGTCAAAGAAGACATGTACGTCTGTGAAAATATGTTTCACTTTTTAATTGTCGTTCCTGCTTTTATGCCTGTGGTCTAAGGGATCAGTTGTAGTGTGGAGACAAGTTGGAGACGAGTTGGATCTAATATACATTAGTCTGCCATCATACTCACTGCTCTTGTGTGGTGGTCAGGGACTTAGGTTTTGTTTAACATCCTGTCACCCTTGAGGGTTTGGCCCCTAAGTAATTGAACTGAGAGACTATTTTTAAAAGTCTGTACGTTTTTCTCAATGATTGCAATACCCTACTCTAGCAGACCGCAGAACCCCTTGAGCTTTTGTAACATATCCTTTTACTGGACATTTATGTAGATCTTATCTGCATGCCCAGAGAAAGGCTGGCTGTGCGAAGGTGTCGTAAAAAAAAAAGAGCTCTCTTGCTCCACCTTCTGACCATCAACTGTAAAGCGTCTGGCCTTTGACAAACATGTTTTTGTTGCCTCCAACATGCAACTTGTTTTGTTGTCTTTGTTGTTGCATTGAATGTTTTCTCATCAAACAAGTTTATTAGATAGATAGTTCGCCTAGTTTGAATATGTGTTCAGACATTATCTGTCAGACTTACTAAAGGGGACTCATTTTAGTTGCTACTGGGTAGAACCTAAATCCTATGAAACGTAGGCTTACAACATAAACTAGTATCTATTTTGTTATTCTATATCATCATGGATGATTTGGTTCTTACTCTGGCTCCGTTTACCTCATGAGATTCCATTTGGATGGCGGGGGCACCCGTATATCTCTAGATCCCTGGCTGACTAACACCAGACAAATCTAAACAGCGGTTTCCCTTTTCCCAGGACCAGCTGCATCCCAACACAGACCAGCCACTATGCACTTCCTATTCACATAACCCTGAGCGTTGACTCCTGACCTGAAAATACCTGTTTTTGCCCGTCTCACGTGCCGTCACCTCCACACTCACTGCAGCGATTATAACTCACCGCAAGCAATTTGTTCATCGACCACTATTGACTTAAATGCCTCCTTTTTCTTTTTCAGGGTCCGATTGGACTGGATGGCAAATCTGTGAGTTTTGCCTCTTTCATAACCAACGTGAAATTATTCTGTAATTGAGCGCTTCTAGTGTCCAGAATCGACCTCCTTGTGATGATGATGATGATGATGGTGATGATGATTAAGTTAATAATGATTATGGTCATTATCGTAATAGCATCTCAAAAAGTGTCACTAGAGTTATTAGAGGATGAAGGTAATAATGTTATTGATATTGCTAGTGAGTTTTTGTAAGAAAATCAAGTGGCGGTTGAGAAATGTCTTTGATTATTTGACCACCTGTTTATCGTCCACACAGGGACACAATGGCATGAAGGGAGACTCGGTAAGCATTCTTTCAGTTAGACGTCCTGTCTTTACGTTCATTTATAGGAATAGTTCACTATTTTTGTGTCCTCTAACTAATTTCTCCATCCATGTGGGCTGACTTTGAGTAATTACATTTCTCCATTTAGCTACAATGATAACAGCTTGACTTGAAACCTATGCGTGTTAGCTTAGCTCTTTTGGTTTTGACTCAAGCCATCAAAAATAGTGAACTATTCCTTTACCACCCTCACAATCCCCACAGGGTAAAACTGCCTTGGTATGAAAACAAAACATAAACTGACATACAATAACATAAGCATACCTTTAATTATTTCAGCTATGAAAGTATCAAGAAAGTCCAGATCGTTTATGCTTGTCTCTTAGCAGGGTGACATTAATTTCCAGAGAAAACAGAGCAGTGTTCAAAATGTATGTGAACAGTAATGGGATAACCGTGGGTTGCCTTTTTAGTGACATTCTGGCCCTGCTGTAGGTATTACCATGGATGAAGGGACTCAGATGGAGCATGTTATAATTACAAACGAGTTACTATATGTTTAATCAAGGCTAAAGGTGAAACGCTGACTGACACAGATCTCGATTTTGTAATATCTTTCTAATGCAACAACCTTTTTTTTTATCTAAACACTACCTTTTCATGTTTTTCAATTTAGTTTTGTTTGATATTTTATCATCCTTTTAAAGTATATTATGATATACTTTTTTTTTTTTTGCCAAGGACAAAATTCCCAGAACCGTCCTGACCTCTTTGTAGAACCATATGAATCCTTACTGGCCCTGAACTTTTCTTATGGATGAATGAGGCACAAAGACATTTGAATCCGGCCCCAAAACCACCTCTCCCTCTCTGACCGATAAAGACCTGTAAAATCCTTCACCAGGGAGTCTGAATCCATCCTTCATTTGAGTACTTTTCTGGTAGATTTCATTTCTCTTTTTTTTTATTCTTCACCGCTATAAAGTTCCAGTAAAACCACTTTTCTTTTTGTATTTTTCTTGGACGATAGTATGGATATCTGCACACTCGTTTTTATCAGTTCAGATGGTGATTTTAAAGGTTTTGGAGCCTCTGTTTAAAATGGCAGTTGGTAAGACTTGGGGATTTGTAATGTGGGGATTGGTTTTACAAGTGCGGGTTCTTCTTTTCCAGCTCCTAACGTGTCTGGGGTGATTTCTCCACACAGACCCTCACGAGCAGCAGTTCAGGGCCAATACAAATGGCACATCTGTCTGAGAGGGCCAAGAGGGATGGATAATGTTGAAAGTAATGTTGAAAGTTGATTAATGATCGCGTAATGAGCTTTTTCCCTTCTCCTCTCTCCCCATCCTGAAAAACGTGGGGGTGTATTTAAAAGTGGACTGGTTGGACGGGTAGTCTGGATAATGTATCGAAATGGGTTCTTTTTTCTCCACAGTGTATCTTTAGAACACTTAGGCTCCAGGGTCACCTGCAGTAGGGTCTGTTGGACGTGTACAATGTTGTCATTGACCAAAGTTCATTAATCAAGCTGCCACTGGTCCTTGACGATTGGTTAGCAGGAGAGAAATAGAGAGAGAGAGTCAGAGAGAGAGAGAGAGAGAGAGGGGGGGGGGGGGGGTTGCAGTCAAACATAATTACCTCCATTTAGAAAAGTGATTTGTTTGGATTTTTCATTATTTTCCATGAAATGTTGATATAACATCCGAATGGCTCTGAAATAAGCAAAGCAGTTTTTTGTGAGTGCGTACATTTAAAGTGCTACTATTCTTTTTTTTGACTGATTGCACTGTTCATTGCGTTTTAGGGTCAGCGAGGTCCCAAAGGCATCCCAGTAAGTCAAAGTAGTTATGACACTATAACATTCTGTTATTTCTTAAACATTTAAAAAAATTATTTAATTATTTTTCACTCCTTTCTTTCTTTGAACTCTCAGGGTGAACCTGGCTCCAAAGGGGAGAAGGTGAGATATTCAATACATTCATTACAAACTTTATTAGTAAATCGATACACACATTATTAGTTAATTGATTGTTTACAATGTAGTATAGGACATGTCTAGTATGAGAGCTAAGTTATTATTTTTCTATTTTTCAGGGAGTATGTGGAGACTACTCTCATAGGGTAAGGTCTTTTTCTGTTGCAAATGAATATCCTTAATTTTGATCAGATATGGCCCAACAATGTTTTGGACGCTTATTTATCCTAAGGTATTGTCTTTATGTTGTCACCAGTGTTTTCTATTGATTTACAGAGGCATTGATTGTGAAATATTAATGTTTTTTTTTATGAAATTATAGCGATTAACGTTTGCCTTTCTTGAGCATGCTTAAAAGTGATAAGATTCTCTGTGTAGGGATGCCAAGAACCAAAGTCTATTATATAAACAGGTTTTGCTTTGAGACAACTAAACGTCTAAATGTCCAATTCAAAACAACGTCCATTTAACCCTGATATTTCTTTGTATCATAGCCTTCATCACCGCTCATGCCATATTGAAATGTATTTTTTGTTGCTGTTGACAATGCTTGTGTCGAAATGAATCGCCTGCCACTAAAGGTTTGGTTAAATAAACAAGGGGATGTCAGCAACAATCAGTTGGAGGAGGCTAAGGTTTTAAACCTGACATACCATGCGTGCGTGAACATGATTGTTTTCATCCAGCTCTTGGAACGTCATTGCATTCTGTATGGGAGGTCTCGCTCTCTAGCATGTGGATCCACTCCAGTTTGTTCCCCATTCCCAGATTTCCAGCTTCCAAGGTCGGAAAGCCGACCAGTAATGTGGCCAACCAGTTGATATCTCTCTAATCCCACCTTGCAAGATAAACTGTTAGTTTATAGAACAGAAACAAAAAAAGTGTCAGTCATTCTTAGCCAAATATCTCCCCCCTTTTTCACAATTGAGACTCATTTTAATTGAGGTGAGTGATGACATTTAAAAGACACATCATACAAAAGTCATAATGTGTAAAAATTTCTATCTAGTAAGGACTAAAGAGATAAAAACCGTGTACATTTACCCTTCAATGACGCCTTGATTTCAGTGGCGTGGCAACTGACTGCATCAGACATTGCACCCAGTTAAAGTGTAAAAAAGTCCTTATTTCTCAGAGGAAAGTAACAGGTTTTAATGGGATGATCACATGAATTGGAGGGTGCACATTGAGATAGAGGGGTTGGTGGTGGATGGTTGTAATGCATGGTGTGGTTTGTGGTGTGATGGGGATTATGGGGAATCACAGGTTATGGTCGGGCACGCAGACTGTTGGGAAGTAACAGATTACACTGGGGCATGTAATCTGACTGAAATTGTTCTGTTTTTTGTTTAGATTTTTATTGGAAGGTGATAGAGCAAGGAATCACTCAACACACTTTAGGGCTAAATTTAGCTTTTTTTATTATAACATTTCGAAGTGAAAACCATTAGTTTACTAACAACACTAACTGTTAATTTGACATGGGGGTGTTGACAAACGTAGTTCTTTTAATATATCCAGTTATCAACAAAATCAGTTCTAAAAAAATAATACCAATCCGAAATTACAAACAGTATTTGTTGGTGTAAAACTATGTTGATAAATGGTCTCTGTTAAAATGTATTACACCTTAATGCCCTAAGCATTTAGATCAAGGCCACTATATTGACAGTAGACCAACAAATACTAGTTCTCTTTTTTTCCGATGGGGTTATCTAGAAAGAATGGGACTATACTTAATCCTGTTCCTCACACAATGCTGATAATCTCAACAGAAGCGGCGTATTGTACAGCCTTGTGTTGGAGGATTATCCACAGTAAGTTTGGATGCGTACTGTACTCTCCTTTTGGCAGGACTTAAACTGAATCCTACCTGAACTCCACTTAACAGTAGCTGCAATATAGGGGCCCGGAGTATTGTTGATACAGAGAATCAATGCTGTTACCTGGACTGTAGCTGCATCTGAAAAATGGCCTTATTTAAAATAAAATAAAAGATGGTTGCATGCAAGCAGAAGTGTTCCCTGTGGAAAAAAAGGATACCCTTTTTTGTTCGTATTTGCTCTCCCTTACAAGTAGCAATGCCCCCCTGTGTGACACTAACTCCTGGCTCCTAGTTTGTAGTGTTGCTACGTCTCTCTTTTTCTCTCCTCTCTCTTTCTTTCCCACCCAGCTGTTCTCTTTTGCCTTGCCATTTTCTCACTGTTGGCTCTTACGTGGTTTTCTATTTCTCTCCTTCTATTCTTCTATCCCTTCCCTCCGTTCCCCTTTGTTTTCCCTTTCTTTTCTGTTTCTTCCTTTCTTCCTGGCGTCCTGGTGAACGTGGATCCTCCTCCTCCTCCTCCTCCTCCTCCTCCGTGACCGTTGTTTTTGCACCCCTGGCCACCTGTGACCTTTGTGACACCTCCCCCCTCCCTCTTTGGCAGATGTTGCCCATCACCGTGCGCAACATGCCGTCAATAAGCCCGCTAATCCTAAAGCGCCTGAAGGTACATTTCTCTCTGCCGCCCTCTTGCTCCTCCTGTCCTTTTCGATGCCAACCACCGTCGGCCACCGCCAAGCCGCCCAGCGCCCAATCCCGTAGGCAGTTACATGAATCCTCTGTGGCACTTGCGTGTCTCAAAAGGCCAAGCCGCCCAGCGCCCAATCCCGTAGGCAGTTACATGAATCCTCTGTGGCACTTGCGTGTCTCAAAAGGCCAAGCCGCCCAGCGCCCAATCCCGTAGGCAGTTACATGAATCCTCTGTGGCACTTGCGTGTCTCAAAAGGCCAAGCCGCCCAGCGCCCAATCCCGTCGGCAGTTACATGAATCCTCTGTGGCACTTGCGTGTCTCAAAAGGCCAAGCCGCCCAGCGCCCAATCCCGTAGGCAGTTACATGAATCCTCTGTGGCACTTGCGTGTCTCAAAGCTAAATTCAGGAGCCTGTTATAAAGGGCCGTAGTCATTTTTTTCTCTCACAGAGGTCGTAACTGGCCTAGAAGTCTTTTGGCCAAACCAGCGCTAATAGTATAAGAAAAAGAGTATGCGCAAAAGATCACAGTATGCAATCAAATAATAGCAATAGCCCAAAAATTTGCAATAATATATTAACTTGACACTTATCACTATTTCACTTACCACGGAAATAGACAGAATAATAAAAACAAACAATTTATAATTCGCAGTAAGAATTGTCCAACTCTTAGCCTTAAACTTCATCAAGTACATTAGTGGAAGCTCATTATTGCTGTCACGTCCTTAATACTTCCTTATTTATAGCAGCGTTCCCCCTGGCACTGGTAGACCTCAGTTGGCATCTGGACTCCATCTTGTTTTTTTTCTTTCTCAGGTGTGCAGTCTCTGCCGAGTTACCTTGTTTGGAGACCATGCTATACATTGTGGTGGTTATATAGCAAACACATAGCAAACACCACCTCTTGTTTTGTCTGGTTTGTAATGGAACCCAATTACCTATTCTTGCGTTGGAAAGCGAAATGTATTAATTTGGCTAACATGCATCTGGGGACTTAGATTATGTCTGGGCACATCTTGTTTTTCAAAGGGAATTGCAAAACTGTGTTTTGTGAATCGATATGTTCAGGATTATTTTAGATTATATGCCAGGCTTGGCACCAGTCAGGCGCTAAATGTCTGTTCCTTGTTATGCATTACACAGTGACCATAGTGAGTTTGAACTGAAAGCCATGTGACATGTTTTCAGACGGCCATTGCAATACATCCCATAATGTATCATGGGTATGCTATGTTGTGTTATGTTATGTATCATATCACATTTTTCTGGCCTTAAAAATACTGCTACACATGTACCTAGATCAAATTGTGTCAGAAGCATGACTATGGGTGATCTTCATAAAATGATGAACTATTATTGTTATTATTTTGTATTACTATGAATGCTGTTTTTGGTAGATGCATAGTATCCTCTTTGGGAAATATATATTAGATTATGAAATGCTCATGATGTTCACCACCTTAGCTGGCCAGTTTGAAGTGTGTCTAATAGTAAACGTTTTTGCTGAAGGGAGATCTTTGGAGGCGAAAATTTGACTAAAATAATCGCTTAGGTATTTGAGCTATAACACAGTTATTGGTCAAAAAGATGACATTTTCTTTTTGATAAAAATGTATGTATTTGATAAACGGTCCTTCTCAAATAACATAAAAAAAGTGCCATTCGTCTTTCCAAACATATACTCTCCAAACATGGTACTCCATGACAAGAAACACCGTTGTTATTGCCTCTCGGGCTCTTTGCTACCTTCATCAGCTCAATCTTCCATACCAAGCTCCCCTCTTCCTCTTCCTCCCATATCCTTTTACCTTTCCAACGCCATTAGCCGTTATGATGAACACTAGTGTTGTGATGTTGTCGTATTGAAGTATGTTTCGGCTCCAGAGAGGAGCAGGTTGTAACTGTAGGTCTCTCAGCAGGGCGATCCTGGAGCTCAGGGCCCCCCCGGACCTCCCGGGCCCCCCGGCGCTCAAGGGATAGCTGGCCTAAACGGAGCCACTGGACCCCCTGTAAGTACCACCCCCATTTTTTAGCCTGTCTGACCAGAGACCACCAGAGACCAGAGCACTCATATTATTATTAGATTAAGATAATCAGAGCAGACTAGACAGTGTAGAATGACATGCAGCATGCACAGAATGTAAATGTAATTAGTGTTTTAAACGTTGATGCAGGGCAAACCAGGAGAACATGGAAAACCAGGAAAAGATCCACGGGTAGGTTTTGATTTTATTGCTTTTCGGATTTTCCTCACATTTGGAATTCAGTTTTAACTGGGGGGGGGGTTCAGTTGTTTTGTTATTTGCAAAGCTTTGGGATGATTATGTTGACTTATGTTGATTTTCTTATCTCTACTACAACAGCTCCTACTTGGGATGAAGGTAAACTAATATTAATTGTGCTTGTACACAGTGCTCAATCTGATTCTTATTGCTAAGCACTAACGTGACAAAACTCTCTAAATTTTAATATTATTTAGGACATAAATTATGTTTTACCGGCCATTGCTGTTTTACCAGCTCTTTAATGGGAGCTCCGCCTTCACTGAAAATCCTGCAATGTTTGTCCTGAAATTCACATAATTTATACATTTACAGAGTATTTTAATTTCCATGAATTCTTTAAAAAGCTGAACTGTTGAGGCCAAGGTGACCTCAGGGTCAATTAAATCGTACTGCCCAATTTCTACAACAGCACTAACCTTTGAATGACCAGTAACTATAAGGACTACCTTGCCCCCCCCCCCACCCCCTAACCTGATGATCACTGTCCATCGTCTGCTCAGTAATGACAGTTATGCACTTCCTGAAATATCATATCAAATAGACCATGTGCGTGCTGTGGGTATGCCTATCTATTCATGTAGGATTTAGGCATTAAGTGAATGCGCTGGGCTGTATTTTATAAGGGCTTTCTGGCATGTTGTATCCCTTAAAAAACATGTCTTTTCTACATAGGGTGAACCAGGCATGCCAGGACTAAAGGTGAGTTTGTGATTTGTATGTACATTTACAGCACACACATTTTTGTGAAATGAATGTGTACTTCCTTGTGAAAGACAAGCAATAATGAAGGAATTCTACAGGGGTCATACGTTGTGTCAAAGTTGAATGTGCTTGTATCTCTGGGTCAAAGGGCGATCAAGGTGATGGCGGGCCCAGAGGACCTGAAGGCCCAAAGGTATTGTTCTTAAGATTTAGTAGGCTTTAAACATGTACTGTACTCTCTCTTTCTCTCTCCCACTCTCTCTTACCCCCCCCCCCCTTTCCTTCTGTCTTTCTCCACTCACTCACTCACTCACTCACTCACTCACTCACTCTCTGTCTGTCTCTTTCTCTCTCCTACTCTCTCTTACCCCCCCTCTCTCTTTCTGTCACTCACTCACTCACTCACTCACTCACTCACTCACTCACTCACTCACTCACTCACTCACTCACCCACTCTCTGTCTGTAGCCAGGTATACAGTAGCCAGGTTTAGATGCGGGGTGTACTGTAGTTCTTGTGGACTCTAGATGTTCCCCATGTTTCTGACACTTTGGCCAATGTTCGGAGCCTTTTTGAATGAGTATGACAAGGCTTAAACTGATCCAGAACAAGTAGTCAACATAGAAAAATGTGTTTTGGTATTTGTCATCTCCCTGTCATACTCCCTACCCAGGTAGTACTGGCAGTAGATTTTGAGAGTGGAGGAAAAGAGGGAGCTGAGAGGAAAAGCGTTTTTAAGGAAATGAGCACGGCGACACGGTGCTCACCGGCAACACTGGGCAGGAAAGACTTTTATGGTTTTCTAATACAGAGAGAGCGCTTTCCCAGGACCGGTCCTTCAAAAGTTATAGCACACTGCAGACCCCTTTGATGTGAGGTTTGCAGGGGCATAGGTTTTTTAATAAGATTGTCGTTAAAAGTGATTTTGCTTTTAGTACCCCCCAACCCCTCCGTAGACCCTGTTGTGTAATCCGGGGAAGTGAGGCAGAAGGTCTCCTATGAAGGGCAAAAAGACAGAGTGAAACCAAATCAATTCTGAGGTGGTTGCCAAGGAAATCACAGTCACATATTACAGTACTCATCTGTCGACACAGACAGTATGTCAATCATTTCTTGGAAGTGTCATGGATCATCAGAACATTATTTTAATAATTGTATTGAAATGTGTCTTTATTATGTGCTCAATCCCATGTATACAGAACAGTACACCACCTTGGGAAATTATAAGTGTCACTGTTTATAATAATATTAATAATCCTAATAATAATAAAAATAATAAATTTAATAATTAATTTTATTTGTATAGTGCTTTCCTGAAACTCAATGACGCTTTTAACCTCGATAGCCTTGATAGCAACGATGTTGAGCTGACATAGTTTTATCTGCCAGGTCATACCTCTCTGGTGATGTTCATTTTATTTATGTAAAACATTCAAGTCTAGACCTTAATATATATTAATTATACATATGAGATTGTATTATACATTTTTACCTAGCTTGTTGACTTAACGACAAAACCCTGATACTCAATATTACACTTTAGTTTGGATTTGCATGGATGGATAACACTGACCGATGATAAATGTCCTCCAGCATGTATATGGTTAACAGCCACTGGTGATTCTTGTGCTATTTTAGGGAGAAGTTGGGATGCCAGGGATACAAGGGCTACAGGTAGTCAACCTTTCTGCCACTCTATCTAAATGGGAAACGTCATGTCCCTTTTTGTGTTAACACTTTTGATTGAGCTGTTCTGTGATCAGTGTTACCGTTGAAGGGTAAAGAGGGATTCATTCAGAGGACACACACCATCTACTGCTCACACACACACTGGAGGTTTGTTATCAATGCATTTGCGAAACAGGCGTTTTTAGGGACCTGCACATATTTTGTGACAATGCTAAAGACAAAATCAGGTTGCGAATCCCAGCTAACCCAAATAGTATACATTGGAGTAACATTGGAGATTTGAGAGTTTAATTAACTTATTGTGCCATATATATATATATATATGTATATATATATATATATATCGTAGATGTCCATGTGTCTACATCCATTTAAAAATAGATGGTGCTTCATTTGAAAAAGATTCTATGGATTAGATTAGTGGCACAGGGTTCCTGCCCAGCGGCTGTTTGGGACGCTGGGTCTGTGGTCACAGCTGTGACCGTCGTGCGTCATCTGCTGTAGTGTATTACTCATTAATCTGGCCAATTGAAGATGGGGGACCAAGGCCGAGATAAAACGGATGGCTGACGTGTTTGCTGCTATTTCCGTCTTCCTTTCGGACGTTTAGTCATTCTGTGGTAGGCTGAAAGCCTCTGCCATGATGGGGAGAGGTAGTCTCATGGTCAAACCAAAGTTAGCTCTTTAAGTGTGCAGTATCAGCACATGTTGTGTGTGTGTGTGTGTGTGTGTGTGCGTGCGTGCGTGCGTGCGTGCGTGCGTGCGTGCGTGCGTGCGTGGGTGGGTGGGTGGGTGTGTGTGTGTGTCAGGAAACATGCATGCATACTCCTTTTCAGTGAGAAAATGGAATTGCCATGTCCATTTTATCCTTTATCTTTCTCAATGTCTTTCTCTTTCCCTCTCTTTCTGTCACCTTTGACCTTTCGTGCCGCGTTGGCCACCTTCTGGGTCACTCGGCTCGCAGGGAGAGCCCGGTTTTCCCGGCATTCCTGGAAGAAAGGTAATGGAGTGTGGAGCAGTACGCTATGTTGGCTAAACCCGCAGTGTCTTTTCAAAGCAACATAACAGTACAACCCCCTTATCTCATGTCTTCCTCTGAATCGGAAAAGGGTCAAGCTGGCACCCATGGTACTCCTGGCATTCCGGGCAAGAGAGGCTACAGGGTACGCCTGGCATGGAGTGGGCAATGCTTCTCCCCTGTGTATCTGCCAGCCATTTTGTTTCGATTAAAACTCAAGTGTTGATTGGTTTAAGATCAGCTTGTCGTGTTGTTATGTTTTGTTGCTGCTGCTTGTGTTGTACCTGTACCAGTTTGGCTCTTGTTGAGGTGCTTCAAATCCTGTGGCTAATGAGAAATGTTGTAATCCATCACGATGCTTTAAATACCTTTGTTTGCTTGTTTTTTTGTAGCAGTGTTTATTGATTAGCATCAAGTAATCCAGATTTAGCTGGCACAACCCACACTGAGGTTTGGTGTCATTGTCCGTGGGAGAAGTTCATTGTTATATAATTTTTTAAAACATAGCTCACATCTACATGCAAACATCTAACAATTGTTTGATGCTTGGTTAACAGTTTGCTTTGTTAGCTACACTGATAGATACACTGTTTTTACTATAAGGTACCAAAAATCCCAAAGCAACTCCTGTCCTCATTTATTGTCCGCAATTCAAAACACATTCAAACATTCTGTCGTTTCCATTGCTCATGCAAACATAAACACACCTTTTTAATAAAAAACAATCTGTCCCTGAGGGAAAACAACCTGTCCAATGTTGCATGTATGTGTGTATGGAGGCTGTTTTGGTCAAATAAATATTAAAAGTGCATTCGACCTTTAACCCTTTGTGTCTTTCTGACAGGGTGATAAGGGGGAGCCCAGTGTCGATGGTCTAGGGGTCAAAGGTGAACCTGGGACACCAGGCCTGCCTGGCCTCATAGGACCCAAGGTACTGGGACACTGAGGGCTAAAAAACGTATCGAAAATATTAAAAACATACGAATCGAGATTTCATTTCATGATGTTTTGTTTTATTCGCAGGGAGACAAAGGGGACATGGGAAACAAGGTAAGAGGAGCTTCAGGTTTAGACGGATAACGTTTAGTCTCCCTGGAGGATTCTTAGTTCCAAACAGAAACATTTAAAATGTCGTCTTCCAACTGTCACACATCCTCTCCTTTGTAGTAACAATCTAACTTTCATATCGTGGTGTCTCTTTCAGGGAGATGTGGGATCTGAAGGCCCATCCGGACCCAGAGTGAGTCTGAAGGCTAGACGTTGGCTCATTTGTCTTATTACACAATACTGACTGTGAGAAGCCCTGGCTTAGGATATATATGTTGCTGTGTGTTCTCTCAAACTCCATAGGGTCTTCCAGGTCCGACAGGGGAGCCAGGAAAATCCGAAATCCAGAACAACGAAAATGTATGTTCCTGCTTTTTAACTGCATACTGCATAACATGTGTTCCATTTCTCTTAAGAATCTATAAATAAAAATACAAATCTTTTTTAATTTTCAGGATATCCGAAATGTTCCAATGATGGTAAGTCATAGTCTTTTAAATACACTGTATTAG